>JAVYIG010011528.1:0-60124 GCA_035222895.1 Strongylocentrotus droebachiensis | reverse complement strand
TGATGATGATGATGACAGAGTCAGGTGTATGAATGTATCACGGTACCGTTCAGTGTCCATTTGTAGTAGGGTCCATGCTATAACGTTTTGGCGACAGAGGGCGCGTTTATCAAGGCTTGCCACTAGATATGTACATAACGTACCCCACTATTGAACCCCACTGTCCTACCCCCACTATACGATCGTGATTTGCGGGATGTCGCGTTTATCGTCCCTTCACGATTCAAAATAAAGGCCTTGTGTCTGCCCACCTGTTTTGACCCGGGAAGCAGACAGTTTCTCGGAGGTCAACTTCACACACATGCTTGTACACAACACCTGGGTGGTCCTATTTGTATGTGAGGTTCAAAACAGCTTTGCGTTTATCGATCTCTCAGAAACGTGATTCTGGCTGTATGTCACATACAAAACACACCTTTTTGCGTCTTTAGATATGCCCATATCTAAAGCCCTTTAAAAAGGCTTTGCGTTTATCACCTTCTAAATTTGCCTGAAAGACGTTTGAGAAACCTGATTCTATAGCCAAAAATTTGGTAAATAAACGCAACCAATGACAACAACATTTCCTGGACTTGCCCAACAAATACAATGGTAGATACTTTCAAACTTACATTCAGAGAGGACAGTGTACGGTTTTCGCTGGTGTCGTTGCACAGGTCACTGAAATAGCCAAGCTGTATAAGGATGAACACGAGTGAGGGCCAGCCAAATATGACACCCCCATGGACCAGATTTTCAAAGCAAGCAAGAAGAAGAGCGGCGCTCCTTTCGACAATCACCACAGCCTTCATATTTGTATTCAGCAAGTGAGTAATTACCGTCTACAAGGTTGACAACTAGTATAACAATGAAAGTAAATCATATCGTTAGCAACATCATCATCATCATATCATCATCATCATCGTCATCATCACCGCCATCATCGTCATCATCGTCAACGTTGTTAATAATATTATGAGTATGTTTATGGTTGTTATGACGATCATGTATTAAATGAAGATGGTGATCATAATGATGGTTATTATTATTATTATTATCACTTTTAATGACATAAGGTTAAATATGCAATGTGGTTTTAGGTCATGATTAGCTTAAGAGTGAGGTTTGTTTTGATTTCGAGTTGAAGTTGAGAACTCTTTTGGCAAGGTTAGTGTATGACTATGACATTTACAGAGGAGCAACTGTTGCATGAGCATAATACCTTCCCCCTCTTCCAGAAAATATGTAAATCCCCGAAGCATCCCCATTTTTTGTGTGTAATTTTTTTGTGTAAGTTTTTGTGTAATCTATTCAACTACCGACAATGGTGTAATGAGCCAGAAGATTTGAGGGGAATGAGTCAGTAAGAATTAAATATTGTCTAAAATGCAAAGCACGAACACGGTTATTAATCTGTGGAATCGATGCGAGCGCCGCCGCCGGTACAACCCCTCCCGAAATTAGACGTTTTGTTGTCAAAAAAAAAAAACCCGGAATAATGGCAACGTTGTTAAATAATACATTTAATTTTGCAAGTCGTTTTGTGTCGTTTGAAACTTTGCATTTAAGAGCAGTTGTGATCACACAGGTAGATCAGAGTCTAAGCTCAATATCCACTCAATTTGTTTAAGGGATAGGAGGTGTTCACCAAATTTAGACAATTTTGGCGACTTTATATTTTTCGGAGGAACGACACTTTTCTGATTATGTTACACATTTACATACCATGTTTGTTTGTTTGTTTTATTTATTTCAATACGGTAATAAAAAAAAACCTGCTTTCAGCCAGAAGGCTGTTTGTTCAGCAAGTCGGTATTCAAAAGAAGACAACATTACAAAAATAACGTAGTAATTACAAATCATTTACAAAGGATAAATACTAATTACAAAAACTAATTGCAAGTTATACACAAGTTATTATTAACAAAAAAAAAGATACAATCTCGGTAACACTTTTAATACAGTAATCTTCTCTTTACATCTTTGCATAGGAGTCTACTTTACATTGGTCCACTTGTAGACCTACTATTCCTCTTTATTCGAATCGCTTCGAAAAATCAATCTTTGTTTAGGCTTATACATCTTTATTTTTTAAAAGTTCTTTTAATCATCCACCTCACCCAGTGCTATCACTCTTTCAAGCAAACGCTTATTGTGGTAGCCCTTCTTCTGCTGATTTATTAATGAATAATTATTAATAGTGTGTTATCAGTTACATTTTGTAAATTTGTTTAATGTCAACATTTCTATTATTATTATATTGTGTATAAAACGTTAAAATATTTATTATATTTTGCATATGTTGTATCGCTGAAATGCAATTTGGTTGTTTTGCAGAAGAAAATAAATTCAATTCATTTTAAATTCTACCGAGACCAAGGTAAGTCTTCCTCAAAACGTTACACCTAATTTTCCTATAGTAGTAAACTTTGTTTCCTTCTTTTTTACATTTATTATAATAATTTTGTTTCCTAAGTTAAACACTCGATCATCAGCCTCAACGTTAATCTTCCTAAGGGCCCTGTAATCATTACTATACCAGCATTGATCAGGTACCCATGAAAACCTGGGTGGGGAGTGGAAAATGTGGATTAATGTCTTGCCAAAGGACATTTTAGTGCCTGGCCGGAATTCGAACCCTCAACCTTTGGATTTAGAGTTTGGTGAATGAACTAGTTCACTAGACCACAACACATTTGATTACATATCACGTTCGTGGATTCGCTCTCACTAAATGGGTAAACAAAAAAATACAAAGAAAATGACCAGCAATGATTAGGCCAATCACCAAAGCCGTCGAAGTTCCTGTGAAAGTGACGGAAAATGTCTGAAACAGACAGCAATATATCAAAAAATGGATACGAAACACTTCAATAGACCATTTTTCGTAATTTAATCAAAGTAATCCAATGCATAAATCGTTGTTAAGTGCCATGTTACAAAATCATTTCATTCACCCGTTATAAATAAATGTATTTCAATAATCAGAATGCAAATTGCATACATTCGTTTGAGCTAGGTAGGACACATGTTATGGCTCGTCCTACCTAACACAATGCATGCAAATCGAAATTTGACTATTGAAATACAATTATTTACAACAGGGGAATGAAATGAGTTTGTAACATGGCACTTAATATAGATTTATACATTAATTCAATTCAATTCAATAAAGGTTTACTCGAACTCGTTTTGTATGCAGTAAAAAGACTGAATTATACATGTTTAGTTTACAAAGATTAAAATACATTATAAATACCTATTGCAATTTTGAATAAAACATATTGAATTGAATACCAAATTACATAAATTAATTTATATTGATAACATTATAGGTAATGAATGTCGGATAACATATTAAAAGATGTCGTAAAAAATAGTATTAATGCATATACAATTAAAGAAGATTACACTCCCGCTATCAATGAAAAATATTGCACGATAACAAAGTAACATTTCAAGGAAAAAGAAGAAGAAAGAATGAAAGAGACAAAGAGAGATAGAGAGAGAGAGAGAGAGAGAGAGAAAGAATAAGGGAGAAATACAAATAGGGATGGAGAAAGAGTACAGTATGGTAAACGTATAAAGATAGAAAACAGCAGTCACTTGATAGCAACACCATAAACAAATTGAAACAGCTCAGAGTATCACAAAAATGATAAATGATTACTAGTATTACAAGCTTGACTCACATGATGATTGTTGAGTATACGTGATTAAGAAGGCAACTGTTTTGGAATGTCATAGTTCTGCACGTAAATTAATGATATCTTTGACATTTCGTAAATTGAATTTGTTGGTTTTCTTTGGAGGTAACCACAATTGACACAACATATTTGTTTTCAAATGAAACAGCAAAATCTTTAGTAAGTTTTTCCTCTACGAGTCAAAAGAGATGGCATTTCCAGACTGTCTTGCTAATGCAGTGTAATGTGAACTGTATCCAGTGTGAGTCAAAAAAAAAGTTTTACACCTAGAATATTGCTGATTTTTTTTATTTTTTATATATGAACAGTAAATCCTTATACATCTTATGAAAGAGTATTTTATTCCAATTCATTTGATATCATTTTTGTGTGATATGTGTTCACGCTTTGATGAACAAGAGGCATGGCTTGCGAGAGTGCAAAAATCGACTTACGCCAAAGTTGCTTATGTGATGTGTGAATAAAACAATTGGGATTTGGGTATTAATTCGGTCTTTGCAGATCCAAATAACATTCCTAACAACATTAATCAAGCCACACATATCAAATATCAACAACATTTGTGCGCGTGTGTTGTAACTTTTTGCTGCAAAAAGCATATGCAATGCATTTCATTTGATACAATCAATTCATTATCTCATCTGCTAATCCCAGCATAATGCATACTGTAGGCATCACTTTGGCGCAAGTCGATTTTTGCACTCTCGCAAACAATGCCCCCTGTTCATCAAAGCGTGAACACATACTACATAAAAATGATACCAAATGAGTTGGGATAAAACAGTCTTTCATAAGATGTATAATAATTTACTGTTCATAGATGATTTTTAAAATAATTAGCAATTTGTTAGGTGTAAACTTTTCTTTGAATCACACGGTAGTTTGATCCCAAAATTATTATACATGCTCGTTTTGCATACAATATCATTAATCTGTCTGATACAAACTTGCAGAAAAAAAAGAGGACACAGTAATCCAAGATTGGTCTTATATATCCAATATATACGGTTACCAGATCACAAACAGGTAGGTTGTACGTTTTCAATCTACGTAGCATGAATAATTTTCTGTCACTCTTCTTTATAATTTCATTACATTAAGTATTCCACTTAAGGTCACTATGAATTGTAACACCAAGAATCTTAACCGTATTTACCAAAGTTAAAGGTGTATTATCAATATATAAAACAAAAGTGGTTGTATAGGTTGTTTAGAAAATGAAAATGACATCGAGGAAAATTTGAATATATTTATTTTCATATTATTGGATGAAGTCCATAATTCAAGCAGTTCAAGTTGGCCTTGTAAATGGGAGGTTCGTGTACTTGTTCTACATTCTACTAGTGTCAACTCATCTATGTATTTAAAATGTGATTTAGAAGAATCTTTACAAACATCGTGAATCATTACAAGAAACAAAATAGGCCCACGCTTAGTGACTTGAGGCACACCTTAACCCTTGTGTTTGGATTGATTGAGATGAATGTCCATTATGCTTCACAGCTTGGTGACGATTAATAAGGAAGTGAATTATTAATGAAATTACACAAGGTCTGACACGAAAATCAGAGTAAATTATGGTTTATTCGATCATATACTTTCCAAAAATCAATCAAAAGTATTGTAGATATTAAGTGAGGTTTGTCGGTGTTACCATATAATCCAATTAAATAATGTCTTGTTTGTTTGTTTGTTTGTTTTATTTCCACTTTTTCACACCAATACAAAGAAACATCATACAAATAAATATAATGAGTAACATGTAAGTTTGACAAAATATATTTCTAGTTAAAATACAAGCAAAAATAATCATATTGATTGGTGCCAAACCATCGTGAAACATCATCTGCATACAAATAAGAAATAAGGGGGAGAATGGATATCTTATGTATGTTTAGCAAGTTTCTTACAAACGAAAAAGCAGGAGACCACATGTCGTAAGCGTAAATGCTTAATGATGACCATGGCCTCGGCCGAGTTAGCAAATAAAAGAACAACCTATGCAAGGGACGCGATTAAAAACCATTTATCATTTGTATTATAAGTTGGTGAAGTGATTCAAAGTGAGCATGGCTGAATTAATTTTGAGTGAAAATAACAAAATATATTTAGTGACATGTTTCGTGTTGAGAAGTGCATTTGTGCATAGTGCAAAAGTTTAGCTTGGTGGAACAAAAAAAGACTAATACCGTGATATTAATTGTGGGGTGGTTTCAGTTACGGGTGGTAGTATTAAATGTATACAGGGTCTATTCCTGTTGACAAAGACAGAACAATTCAAGACATAAATTAGATTATTTTAAATTTCCATGTAAGATCTAGCAAACTATACTGAGTTAACAAATATGTTTTCATGTAAGCTTTAAATGAATAAAGGTAGGTCCTAGTTTTAATATGGTTTGGTAAGTTGTTCCAAATATCTGGTCCATGGTGTATAATTGACCGTCGGGCTAAACTAAGTTTGGGATTATTAAGATGGTAATCATGAGCATGTCGAGTTAAATATGAGTGTACGTTTTCATTTAATAAATACAAGTTTAAGAAAGATGCTGGAAGTGTGGAAATGTACTTATACATGAAAATGGCAGGTTGGAGCGTATGTATATCATAGATCTTTAACGTTTTCAATTGACTAAATAACGTGTCCGAGTTTGCAAGATAGTTAGAGTGTGTACAAATACGAATTGCTCTCTTCTGCAAAAGAAATATTGATTTAATTTTAATTTTACTACAGTTTGCCCATATAATATTGCAACTTGTTATATACGGTAAAATAGATCTATCATTTACCAAATATTTCATTTTATACAAAATACCAATATTCCGGGATATCGAAGTATTTATATTATGAATGTGCTCGTTCCAAGACAAATTTGAGTCAAGAATAACTCCTAAACAAATTACATTATGGTTGTTCTTGGGAGTTAATAGTTCTAAAACGAATACAATTAGTTTAACTTATATTTAAGGATAATTTAATACATTTAAACCATACTGAAATATACACAACTCAGGATTTACAGTATCAACAAGTGTATCAATATGTTTGTGTGAGTAAAGTATATTTGTATCTTCGGCAAAAAGAAAGTAAGTTAGAATATTTGATGATCTTATTGTATCATTTACATAAATAAAAAAATAAGAGTGGGCATAAGATGGAGCCTTGAGGAACTCCACATGTGAGGTTCAATTTTGAGGAACTATTAGAATGATAATAAACATACTGTGTTCTATTTTTAAGATACTCCTCAAACCAGGACAGAGCAAGGCCTCTGATACCATAGTGTTCTAGTTTATGAAGTAAGATTGTATGATCAATGGTATCAAAGGCCTTACTCAGATCCATAAAAACACCTATAACATGTTTCTTATTAGCGAGAGATTCAATTATTTGATCACATAGTTTAATTAAATAAAAATCAGTTGAGTGATTTTTTTCTCACTCCAAACTGGTTGGGAATCAAAATATCGTGCTCATTCAAAAAAGAAATCAATCTATTATATACCAGCTTCTCAAAAACCTTTAAAATACTTGATAATAATGATATGGGACAATAATTTTAAAGTTTAGATGGGTCATCTTTTTTATGAATCGGTTTAACTTTAGCAACTTTTGATAAGTTAGGACAGGAACCAGTAGAGAGAGAAATATTACATATATGAACCAATGGAGAAACAATAAAGTGTATTATTTGCTTAATGAGATTCATACTTAACCCATCTGGTCCTGGTGACTTGCTTGATTTCAATGATTGAACTATACAAAATACTTCATGAATTGTTGTCGACAAGTTTCGTCTATTCTAAACTGGTTTTGATCTATTTTGTTAGCAATGTCTTCCCACAACCATTTTGCAATGAAGGACTCTGCAATCTTTGCAAAATATGAAGTTAATGCAATTGGTCTTAGCACGTCAATTTAAGGCGGATAAGACTTTGGCACAGGTGTAATTTCAGCATATTTCCACATTTGGGGAGACATATTTAGCTGAAAAGCTGAATTCAATATGTTTGCCAATGGCGTGCTTAACTCGACAGCAAACTCACGAAGTATACGAACTGCAGGCGCGGATCCAGGATTTTCCAATAGGGGGGAGGGGGGGGGGGGGGGGGGCCGGAAATTCGAAATCCGCGCAGACCGTCATTTAAACTTACCAATACTGACAAGGTCATATTAGAAGCACTGTACTTTAATAGTGTACTGGTACCTACAAACGGGCACAATTATTTTGGAAAGGGGACATGCTCACGTCACATCTCTTGTCCGATATCCGCGCAGACCGTCATTTAAACTTACCAATACTGACAAGGTCATATTAGAAGCACTGTACTTTAATAGTGTACTGGTACCTACAAACGGGCACAATTATTTTGGAAAGGGGACATGCTCACGTCACATCTTTTGTCCGATATCAACATTCCCTGTTTTCAAGTTATGCTCGCGCGCAATTTTTTTGACATTTCTATCAGTGGGGGCTGAAGCCTCTTGCCCCAATATCTATTTCCTGGTTTAATAATTTGGAGAGCGAGCGAAGCGAGTGAGCGGAAATGTGAGCTTATGTATGTTGTGAAAGTGTTAATTGTCACCAAAATATACGAGATAAGATATAACAAATGCATATTGGTAATTTTTAAATTTTCGGGGAAAGAGAGGCTGCAACCCCATCCCGCACTAACTGCAGGTGTTTAGAAATCAAATCAGACTCCCCCAAAAAGTATTAACCAAAACGCACGAATCCAGTTTCAAAAATCCAAAAAATGTCAGCTTCAGAGGGGGGCACATCACCCCTCAGGCTCCCTCTAAAAGTATTAAGCGAATCGCACGAATCCAGGTAAAAAAAAAAATCAACTTCAGAGCTAGAGAGGAACCCCCCCCCCCCACACACACAAACACACAGACATCCCCTGTGCGCGCAAGCGCGAAATTAACGATGGCGCTAATGCGTAAGCAGGGGCGGCGGAGCTATTTCCAAAGTGGAAAGCACCAACAAAAAAGGGCACCTACAAAGCGAAATCTCAAAGCGAAAATATACATTTGTGTAGACATTGGTATATACCCTTTCATTGTGATTCCATTATCAGGGACGATTTCAATATTTGTTTTTCTTTATATCTTATACAAGATATTGCTTAAGCATCACACTTTCGGCTGGGTGTGATTGTCTGAATATTCATTTGCGAGCGAGCAAAGTGAGCGAGAAAAAAATGTAAGATCTGTGAGGTCGCAGAGTGAAAAATTACATCTTATAAAGAGGAAAAAACCAAATCATGATGGGGTTATAAGCATCACGGAAGACTGAAAAAACTTTTGTTTTAAAGTGACATATAATTGTATCATCTATAAATGCGAGCGAGCGAGCGAGCTTTAGGGGAAATTACTCTTAGTCGCTTGAAATTAGGTGCAAGCCTGATGATGAGAGGTTAAGGGGACACTTTTCGAAACGGATAAAGACACTTATTAGAAAAGAAAAGGAGCATGTGTCAAGGTACAAAGAGTAATTATCAAAGGTTCAAACGAGGCACTTCTTACACCTGAAAGGAGGCACTCACCAGAAATGAGATAGGGCACCTATGAGTATGGGAAATGGGCATTTGTCGACGGAAAAGGGGCATCCATCAGAAATTTATTTATCAGAGGTGAAAAGGGGCATTTATGAAATGGGGATAGGTCCCTTATTAGAAAGGAAAAGGGGCACGATTCAAAATAAAAGGGCAGTTAGCAAAGGTGAAAATGGGCACCCATCAAAGATGAAAAGAGTACTTATCAGGAGGGGAAGGGGGTACTTTTCAAAGTAAAACGAGCATCTCTCAGATTTGAATAGGGGCAATTATCGGAGGTGAAGAGCGCACTGAAGTGAAAAGAATTAACTTCTCATATATGAAAATGGTCATTTACCAGAGATGAAAAGGGACACTTTTTATTTATGAAGGGCCTCATTTTTCTAAATAGCCCTTATCAGATAGGAAAGGGGGCACATGTGTTGATGAAATGTGCGCTTATCCGAGTTAAAAAGGGGAAGGGGCACTTCTTTACAAAGTAAAAGTGGCCCTTTGGGGGGTACTTGAAGAGTGGGGCGAACTTTGCCCCCTACCCCTGCCACCCGCCCCATCATCTGAAAATCCAAAATGATGTTGTAGGGGCCGGGCGCGGCTTTATCATGAGTGCTTTTATGTGAACCTCTTTTTTATAAATATATTATGCTGAACTCCGACCCAGATTGCACACTCTAAAATGATAGTGGTATGATCATCCTTGCAGTTCACGTATGCACCCCTTCCTCCTAATCCATCGCTACCGTCACTGCCATTTACGTATGGCCGGCCGGCGTATTTTTTATTTACACGCTAGCGAGGGGAATTTCTCGATTAATTCCAATGAAACCGCTCGCGAAGAGTCTAGCCTGGATCGGAGAGCTCGCTAGTGCTATACGCTAGTGTGAATTTACATCCAGGAGAAAGTTTGCTTAACTTTTTCTTGAAACACTTGAACGGTTATGGAAACTGTTTGTGTTTCTAATCTCCAAATATTAATATTATTATGCATCAAATATAAGACATTGATTTCTACTGTGATATGTAAAGGCACCATTTACGTTAATACATACACATTTGTTTTGTTTTTTGTAACCAAGAAGGTGCACCATGGTAATACATTTTAACAAACACATCAACATGTTACCTAGACAACTCATCACCATAGCCATTGTAAAACCATATATTAATGATACATGTAAAATATAGATTGAAGCAATTCTCGTCAATTGGCTGTATCCTGAGTGTGATTTATATAATGGATTTTGAGTAACATTTGCATCTACCTGTAGTTGAAGAATAGATACAGTGTATAACATCAATTAAGTTGGAGATCAATTGGAAGGAAGTAACGAGGAATATTAAAGCAAGGGAGACTGGGAGATGAGGAAAGCAGGCAGTTAGAAATTGAGAAATTACTCGCGAGATAGCCTTGCATTAATGAATCCTTTATATAATGTTGTCTTGAGAGAAAGTAGACGATTTTTTGTTTAAATTGGAGACTAGTGCAAGTATTAGATATATTGGAAATAGAATTAATGAGAAAGTTATTTTTTATCGAGATCAATACATGGGGGGGGGGCACCATAAAAATAGGGCACTTTCTGGAATATAAGGTGCACCTACAAAGGGAAACATCAAAATGTAAATCGACCATATTAAGACATTGATAGACGTACGCGTAACGCATGTCACACACAGTGAAAGTGTTAATTGTCACCAAAATATACGAGATAAGATATAACAAATGCATATTGGTAATTTTTTAATTTTCGGGGAAAGAGAGGCTGCAACCCCATCCCGCACTAACTGCAGGTGTTTAGAAATCAAATCAGACTCCCCTAAAAAAGTATTAACCAAAACGCACGAATCCAGTTTCAAAAATCCAAAATATGTCAGCTTCAGAGGGGGGCACATCACCCCTCAGGCTCCCTCTAAAAGTATTAACCGAATCGCACGAATCCAGGTTAAAAAAAAATCAACTTCAGAGCTAGAGAGGAACCCCCCCCCCCCCCCCCACACACAAACACACAGACACCCCCTGTGCGCGCAAGCGTGAAATTAACGATGGCGCTAATGCGTAAGCAGGGGCGGCGGAGCTATTTCCAAAGTGGAAAGCACCAACAAAAAAGGGCACCTACAAAGCGAAATCTCAAAGCGAAAATATACATTTGTGTAGACATTGGTATATACCCTTTCATTGTGATTCCATTATCAGGGACGATTTCAATATTTGTTTTTCTTTATATCTTATACAAGATATTGCTTAAGCATCACACTTTCGGCTGGGTGTGATTGTCTGAATATTCATTTGCGAGCGAGCAAAGCGAGCGAGAAAAAAAATGTAAGATCTGTGAGGTCGCAGAGTGAAAAATTACATCTTATAAAGAGGAAAAAAACAAATCATGATGGGGTTATAAGCATCACGGAAGACTGAAAAAACTTTTGTTTTAAAGTGACATATAATTGTATCATCTATAAATGCGAGCGAGCGAGCGAGCTTTAGGGGAAATTACTCTTAGTCGCTTGAAATTAGGTGCAAGCCTGATGATGAGAGGTTAAGGGGACACTTATCGAAAGGGATAAAGACACTTATTAGAAAAGAAAAGGAGCATGTGTCAAGGTACAAAGAGTAATTATCAAAGGTTCAAACGAGGCACTTCTTACACCTGAAAGGAGGCACTCACCAGAAATGAGATAGGGCACCTATGAGTATGGGAAATGGGCATTTGTCGACGGAAAAGGGGCATCCATCAGAAATGTATTTATCAGAGGTGAAAAGGGGCATTTATGAAAAGGGGATAGGTCCCTTATTAGAAAGGAAAAGGGGCACGATTCAAAATAAAAGGGCAGTTAGCAAAGGTGAAAATGGGCACCCATCAAAGATGAAAAGAGTACTTATCAGGAGGGGAAGGGGGTACTTTTCAAAGTAAAACGAGCATCTCTCAGATTTGAATAGGGGCAATTATCGGAGGTGAAGAGCGCACTGAAGTGAAAAGAATTAACTTCTCATATATGAAAATGGTCATTTACCAGAGATGAAAAGGGACACTTTTTATTTATGAAGGTCCTCATTTTTCTAAATAGCCCTTATCAGATAGGAAAGGGGGCACATGTGTTGATGAAATGTGCGCTTATAATAGTTAAAAAGGGGAAGGGGCACTTCTTTACAAAGTAAAAGTGGCCCTTTGGGGGGTACTTGAAGAGTGGGGCGAACTTTGCCCCCTACCCCTGCCACCCGCCCCATCATCTGAAAATCCAAAATGATGTTGTAGGGGCCGGGCGCGGCTTTATCATGAGTGCTTTTATGTGAACCTCTTTTTTATAAATATATTATGCTGAATTCCGACCCAGATTGCACACTCTAAAATGATAGTGGTATGATCATCCTTGCAGTTCACGTATGCACCCCTTCCTCCTAATCCATCGTTACCGTCACTGCCATTTACGTATGGCCGGCCGGCGTATTTTTTATTTACACGCTAGCGAGGGGAATTTCTCGATTAATTCCAATGAAACCGCTCGCGAAGAGTCTAGCCTGGATCGGAGAGCTCGCTAGTGCTATACGCTAGTGTGAATTTACATCCAGGAGAAAGTTTGCTTAACTTTTTCTTGAAACACTTGAACGGTTATGGAAACTGTTTGTGTTTCTAATCTCCAAATATTAATATTATTATGCATCAAATATAAGACATTGATTTCTACTGTGATATGTAAAGGCACGAACTTACGTTAATACATACTCATTTGTTTTGTTTTTTGTAACCAAGAAGGTGCACCATGGTAATACATTTTAACAAACACATCAACATGTTACCTAGACAACTCATCACCATAGCCATTGTAAACCATATATTAATGATACATGTAAAATATAGATTGAAGCAATTCTCGTCAATTGGCTGTATCCTGAGTGTGATTTATATAATGGATTTTGAGTAACATTTGCATCTACCTGTAGTTGAAGAATAGATACAGTGTATAACATCAATTAAGTTGGAGATCAATTGGAAGGAAGTAACGAGGAATATTAAAGCAAGGGAGACTGGGAGATGAGAAAAGCAGGCAGTTAGAAATTGAGAGATTACACGTGAGATAGCCTTGCATTAATGAATCCTTTATATAATGTTGTCTTGAGAGAAAGTAGACGATTTTGTTTAAATTGGAGACTAGTGCAAGTATTAGATATATTGGAAATAGAATTAATGAGAAAGTTATTTTTTATCGAGATCAATACATGGGGGGGGGGGCACCATCAAAATAGGGCAATTTCTGGAATATAAGGTGCACCTACAAAGGGAAACATCAAAATGTAAATCTACCATATTAAGACATTGATAGACGTACGCGTAACGCATGTCACACACAGAAAAATGAGAAGAAAAGAAAGAATAATGTTTTTAAAAAAGAAGACAGAGGAAAAGGAGAGAGACAGAGAGAGGGAGAGAGAGAAAGAAAGAAAGAAAAAAAGGAAGAACATGAAATTTAACTTTACACTTAGGCCTACATATTACATTTCCGACTGAGTTGGCTCGACATGTGCTTAAGTAGTCTGCGGACGAAAGTACAACAATACGAAAACAGAAGTTATATGAAATTGTCTTTAAGAGAGAAAGAGAGGTTAAATTCTAAAATGAAATGAAAGGGGAATATGTGACTCTCAAGGAGGAAATTACAATTTCTATCGCTCATGACGACTATTTGGAATTTCCTAATTTTTTAAGTTCAAGAACTTCCTGGGGCTGCGCCCCATGCAAGACTCCCGGCAACATCAAATTATTTACACAATTTCTTGCTGTCTGCTGCCTCGAGATCACTGGAGCGAAAAAAGGTAACATATAGCAAGAATCCCTATTCAGTGAAGGATTTATCCCTTTTATTAAATAAAGACTCCCTGCAAAGGCTCTCCCCTGCAAAATTGGAGAGAGTTTTATGTAGTTTAAGCTTCTAACAACCACGCCCGTGGACCTTTTATTATTTACACAAAGGTAAAAGTGTATAGCAAGAATCCCTATTCAGTGAAGGATTCATCCTTTTTATGCAGATGCTTCTTCTACCATTCTTGACCAGAAGTGCGTTTCAAACTCAATGATGTGGGCATCATCCCATTGAATGTTGTATCCACTGTTACGGGTTTGTTTTGCTACTTGCTGCCTAATCTGAGGGTTCTGTTGTGCTCTTTAAAAAGAGGACACAATAGGGGCAGCGCAATTTAAATATCAAGGGATGTATTAGAGTTTATTTCTAAAATGAAATGAAAGAGCTATTTGACTTTCAAGAGCGATAAAAACTCTAATCCATCCCTTGAAATTTAAATTGCACTGCCCCCATTCAGTGTGCTATTTTCAAAGAGCACAAAAAGGCTTCAGATTGAAGATTCCATCTTATAAAATTGTCTATAAGAGAGAAAGAGAGCCTTATATCTGAAATGAAAGGGCTATTTGACTTTCAAGAGCGATAAAAACTCTAATCCATCCCTTGAAATTTAAATTGCACTGCCCCCATTCAGTGTGCCATTTTCAAAGAGCACAAAAAGACTTCAGATTGAAGATTCCATCTCATAAAATTGTCTATAAGAGAGAAAGAGAGTTTATTTCGAGAGAAAAAATGAAATGAAAGGGCTATTTGACAAGAGCCCTTTCATTTCATTTTAGAAATAACCTCTTTTTTTCTCTGCCAGGCCTCTCAAGCTCTGCCATGTTGTATGGATCCATTAGAAAGCAAAATAAGCCCACTCAATAATCAATATACAGTATATTAAAACGTCATAGCGATTCATCAAAATAAGAAATCCACGTAAGAGGCATTTTGAAAGTTTTAAGAAAATTCCAGGATATTGGGTGTTATTTTTCAGGAAACTCTATTTAAACGAGTGGAAGCACTGGCGGTTCTGTTTTTTTTTTAACTGTAACAATTCTCCTTGGATCAGATATAGACCAAAAACAAGCCTCATTATCTTCAGTATACAAGTGTCATTTCGGACCTTACAGCTTTCATAGAAATCGCTTCTGGACCGTCAAAGAAAAAGTTTGAGAACCCCTGGTCTACGCATTATACACATCAGGACCAACTTGACAACTTGACAAAAATTTGAGGGGGGTGTTCGACCCCCCCCCCTGCGTACGCGCCTGCATGTGCATCCCTTCCTCCTTATTCCATTATCCATCGTTACCGTCACTACCATTTGAGTATGGCCGGCCCCCTCCTTAATAACGACTCCCAAGCCATCAAGAATGACCCCATAATTTATAGATTACCATTCTGCCGTTCTTTGGAGGGGCCGGGCGCGGCCTCAAGTTTTCAGAAGTGTTTCTACACTAACCTTTTCATGCACTACGGCTTAACATAAACAAGCATGCTAAGATTTTTTTGAAAAGAAGCATAATTCCGACTCAGTTTCGCATAACCTAAAAATAAGAATACGGCCAGTCACCCCTCCCCCCTCCCCTCAATGCATCCGCCTTCACGCACCCCCCCCCCCCTCCCCTTGTATTTCCCTTATTCGTCGTTACTGTCACTAATTTTTAGTGCCATTTCGTTGTCTTTCTTTCTCCCGGCTCCTCTCTTCTTTTTCTTTCCTCTTTTTTGAACTCTCTCTCTTTTCTTTTCTTTTTTCTTCTCTTTTCTTTTATCTTCTCCTATTTTCCCCCCTTTTTTTTTTCTTTCTTTTTTTCTTCCTCTTTTTTCCTTCTAAATTTTTTTGCGCCGCCAATAGGGGGGGCCGCGGCCGTTTCGGCCCACCCCTGGATCCGCCACTGAACTGGTAACTCATGCGAGACACTTGCCTTTTGTAGCTTGAGTTTACATAATAATTTATATATTTCATAAGGTTGAACCATAGGACACTTTTTATGACAGCATGTTCTCTCTTTTGTTTTGGTTCTTCTTATATGAGGTGTAATTAAAGCCTGTATCCGACAGTCTGCATTTATCCGTAACGAGTTCGTTAGTTTCCTTGAACCTGCTCTTTTACCACGATGACTAAGAGGGTGTGATGAAACTATTTTCCAGGTTTCAGGGGGTAATTTATTTTGATGGGTGCCACCTCTTAAATCTAATAGCTCAAAAACTGAATATTTCCGAGACTTGAGTTGGGAGCAATGTCAGTTACTGGGTTTGGGTGTATATCCCTGCATGTTAGTAGTTCCAATTTAAAAGTGGACGTAAAAGTGGACGTAAATTTGGCATAATATAGAATGGGGACTTTTAAATATTTGCAGTGATATAACGTCCGCCTACAATTTTGGAGAATACCGAAACGAGGTAGAATTGTTTATTGCTGTGCACAACATATGCACAACACACATAATTATTACATAAGAGCTACAGGGAAGAACACGATGACTATCTAGACAGGCTCACCATTCACCAAAAGCTGTACTTTGTTCAGAGATTAAATCTAGTGACTCTAAACCAAAGGATTCCGCAAACAAAAAGCAGGGGTACCCTGAATAAAAGGAGGGGTACAGGAAGAGGGTTTTAATGTGAACTGGACGTAATGGTGTCTACTCATTGTATATCGACAGGAGGAGCAAACTAAAGTTCACATCTCCTCCCCAAAATACACAAGACGTACTGGAGCAATAAAAACCTCTAAAACTTGTCCAGTAAGGTCCTTGTAGTGTCCAAAATCACTTGGCAACTCATATTGCGAGAATTTTTTTTTTTTTTTTACATTACGAAAATGGTTTAATATATCTACGAAACTTCATTTCAATGACGGCCCTTTCTGGGTGAGCAAAAAATACTATTTATTGCGGGGTGCCCATTGTACACAATTTGTCATTTCTATTGAGTAAGTCTGATGTGTGATAATTGTGACGCTCCTATTAGGGAACAGGGGAGCTATAATAATTAAATGAAGAGAAGAAAACAGCTGCTCGTGGTGTAATTGGTGTCAGCATGTAGAATGGCATTTATTACTCTTAATACCATTCCTACCTTTGTTCTTATATCTGTTATATCTACTCATATTCATGTATTGTGTGTGTGTGTGTGTCTTTTTGTTTGTGAATGTCTGCGTGTGCTTTGTTATGTATGCATGCGTGTATGCACTGTCTGTGTGCATGTTTTTGGTAGGTCCATCTTGCGTAGTCTTTTACAAGACTTGTATGTGTATAGAGTTTGTTGTGCCATTGATTTTCGAAATAGTTAATAATGGATACCATTGCTGAAGAAGATGTGAGCATGATGCTAAGAGATTGTGCATATGTTGATTGCGGTGCATTTCAACAGAATCTACAAGGAAATGTTGATCTTTTGCATGTAAATGCCAGGAGTTTAGGTAAGAATTATGATGATTAATGATTTGCCAATTGTTGTCTTGCTTAAAGCATGATTTCTCTGTAATAGGTGTCTCTGAAACTTGGTTTAAAACTACAACTGATATCAATATGTTTCAGATACCTGGCTATTCTTTTGTTCATATAATTATGTAGAGCAGAAAAGAATGGCGGTGGGTTATGTTTGTACATTAAAGATGATTTGGAATTTAAATTACGTGTAGATTTATCTGGGTCAAATTCAGGGTATGAAATTGTTTTTGTTGAAATAACAAGCTTCAGTAAAAAGATTATTGTTGGATGTGTATATAGGGCTCCTAACTATGATGGTTCATCCTTTGTTGAAAATTTAGAACATCAGCTACAGATATTGAGTAAAGAAAACAAGGAAACCTATTTAATGGGTGACTTTAACATCAATTAAAATATGTTCAGATATTTCAGATCATATGCCTAAATTTGGTTTAAAAAAGGGCTCTGTAGTAACTTCTGTTAAGAGAGATGGACAGGTTTTGAAGCGGAGAATAAATGATAAAACAATCTCAGGGTTCAAGCAACACGTACTTGCCTGAAATTGATTGGCAGGCTCTGCCTTCACTGGAAGGCGTCAATGATTTATATGAACATTTTCTACAAATGTTTCTGAAATTATATTAGTTATGTTTCCCATTAGTTGATGTAACGTTAAAGAGTAAATGTAAAAATTCATGGGTAACTCGTGATTTATTGAAATCAATAAATCGTAAACATAAGCTTTGTGGTAGTTATGTCAAGAAACCAACAGCTGAGAATAAAAAGAAATATGGTGATTATAAGAACGTCTGGGTTAATACTCTTCGTATAGCCAAGCAAAATTATTACAATGATTTGTTCCACAGTGTTGAAAGGCGATATAAGAAAAACTTGGTCTCATATCAATGAATTGTTAGGTCGGTCAAATAGGCATTCACTTCCTCAAGAGTTGGATTTTAATGAATACTCCTATCATCTACCAAGGATAAGGCTGAAAGTTTTAATAAATATTTCATTAGATTACCCATGAAAATCAGTACATATATTCCTCAAGTACCACAATCTTTTCGTGATTTTATGAAACAGTGTGAAGATAATGCATCTATGTTTCTAAAACCAACTTCAAACTCTGAGATCATCGATATTGTGTCATCTTTGAAACCATCTAAATCTAGTGGTTCTGATGATATTTCACCTAGAATTATAAAGGAGTGCATTCACCTTTTTATTGATCCCTCATGTAAAATCATGAATATGTCTTTATCTCAGGGAGTTATTCCTGATAAACTCAAGGTAGCTAAAGTGGTACCAGTGTATAAAAAATCTGACCGTAAAAATGCCATTAATTATAGACCAATAGCATTGTTACCAATCTTTTCTAAAATGCTTTTGAGACAATGTATAAACTCTTAAATGAGTTTCTATCTAACAAGAATACCTTGATTCCTCAGCAGTGTGGTTTTCGTAAGCACTTCTCCACACATAAAAGCTATTGAATGGTCGATGATTTCGAGGGGCAACCTTTAAGTGCACACTAAAGTTTTGGCTTTCATATTATACTTAATTCAACTGAGATAAAACGATCGACTTTATGTTTTCTCGTTAACTACAAGGACATGCAGAATGAGGCTAACCCAAGGCTGAATAAAAATAGATATTAATACTGAAAAATAGAGATTGAAACTAGTACGTAGGTAATTTAATTTCAGCAATTAACTCACCTTCAGAATTACGAAGACAGCGATAGCGAATGATGTGGATTCTAACCGTATTGACTACCATATGCATACACAACAAAAACGAGACCCTAATTTCCCCCTAGTATAACCGTAAGTCGATAACAGGTCGATCGACTTATATAATCCAAATAATCTCGATGTAATTGTGTAGCGCCACCTTGTGGTCACATATTTGGATGTGGAAAGATGGCACCAAATTCTATACGCCAGAGGGTTATGATTTCTTGTTGCATCCTGGCAAACCAGACCAGTCGGAAGGAATTTTAAAGTGGAACGGTTTCAGTGGGGGCAAGTTCTGAGGGGCAGAGTCCCTCGTCGGGGGGGGGGGGGCGAATCCCTCTTGACATCTTTTATTTTGAAAAATGAAATGATAATTTCCATGGTACGTAGATACAAGTGGAAATTCAGTGGCGTAATGAGCAAAAACGTTGGGGGGCGGGGGGGGGGGGGGCAGAACAAAAATCCGCATCACCACTACTCTTACATGTTACAAAAAAAGAATGCGAGATACTTAAAAAAACAAACAAATAAAGCAGGTAGAAGAGAACAATCCGAGTGAGAGCCGAAGATCGAAGGATGAACAGAATAAAGAATCTGATAAATTGAACAATATAATACTGGCCCTAAGAGCTGAGAAAGTAAGTGCAGGAATTGAAAACGGTTGATTGGTTGCCCACATTCACATATGAAACTAGACTCTTAATTAGATAAGAATAATCTTATAGAGAATCCACAAGACAGAAATACCAAATATAAAATGGATGGTGAACCATGAGTATCAGATACATCATATAGCGATGTAACGAAGGGTAATATAAGGAGTCCTACAATTCCACTGGAATTGAGCCCCCTAAAGAAAAGACAAAACTCAAATGGTGGAAACAAGCACACGGGGGACAAATGGTCTAGCTATGACCATAATAGGTCTGAAGGAGATAGAATCACACTTATACATGATTCTACAAGTAAACACCTTCATGTAGGTAAACTCACTGCCAGGGCAGGTGGTTTAGGAGAGAGGGTATATGCTAGCTCCTACCCTTGGGGAGGCAAGTAAGGCTATAGATGGCATTAAACATCATGATACCGTAATATTCCATACATACAGCCGTCAATAACCTCAAGTCCCAAAAATAATGCAGAAAAAATCATTTCCTGTGCAAATGTGCTTCTAGACCGTTTAAGAAAATATCCTCTCTCTTCCAACCCCATCATTAACCAAACCTTGGAATGACAAGATCTCTTACTTCAAGAGAATAATCTCATCCTTATTTCCCGCGTCTGATCAAATCTTTGTGTGTAATAACAACAATTTGAATCCATATGGAAGCCCCCTAGAACGTTTCTTTGTAGACGATGTACATCTCAGTGATGAAGGCACGAGACTGCCTTCTGGAAACTTAATTCGAACTACGTTTGGTCCTAGGATGAAATCCAGTAAAACTCATCCAGTAATGGTAGATGAAAGACAAAATTATGAGACACTTGCGTCTGAAATTGCGAACGCAATCATGCGGGCATTTGATGTGTAACGTAATTATTCAAGGTGGGAGACCCAGCTAGTTTGTCATTAATGCTAGTTTTCAAAGCTAGTTTTTGATTAATACACCTAAGTGTTACTTTCGGGTTGCCTTCAATACCAGTTAACATGTAAAGAAATGATGTTCAATAATGTCAAAGTCTTCTTCAATATGTTGTCGTAAATATTGAGATAAGACTGAGTACTATACTACAATGCCCTTAATCAAATTGCGTTAGTTTTAATCATTGCTCGCATGAAAAAGCCATACCCTTAAATGTACCTTTTCTTTTCTTCTCTTCTTTATACAAACTAAAAACAATCTAGAAAATCTTATGAATATACCTGATTTAAAATTCATACACTGCTGGCGTTTCCGTACTAAGCCAAAAGACGAGAGTCAAGGTCAAGAAAAAAATTCAAAACATGGTTTAACTCGATATGTAGATCCAAACTACGACTACTAAGGAAACTATGTAGAGGTCTGAGAAAAACATCTTTGGATAACGTATTATGGCTAAAAGTTTTATGGGAATAAAAGCTCCTTCGGAGATTAACAATTAGGAGGCGCGATAGCTCAGTCGGTAGATCTACCATTGAGCAATCTTTGAAGCAGGTCCCAAGTCTTACAGACTGTAATAGGTGTACGATTAGCTGAATGCAATTCTTCGTAAGAATTTTGCATGGATTCACAGCCGGATTCTCACACGTCTGACATGTATTTTTTCTTTATATTTCATCTACTCTCAATCAGAACAACACACTATTTACAAAGAAAAATAATACCACATTACTCTCTTCAATTTTCGTACCTACATCCGTATATTCTAATACATGTACAAGTCACACAAAACTTTAGAACATAACGATGTCATTTCTCAATTATCACTTTATATTCGTTTTAAAAGACAAAAATATACAAATCACTGCACATTCCTCAAATAATATACAGAAAACTGTAAATTTATCAAATGATATATAAAGTACTGTTAATTCATTGTAATGTCAATATAGATAATTCTTCAATATGGAAGACATTATAGATTGCATATCAGATTATTATGTTTTAACTGCACTGAAATACAAGGATCTATTCTTAAATATATGCCTTAAAAACATTACTCTTCTAAACTATCTAACAAACATTTCATGACACGTACTCCGGCAGTCTACACTTAATACACTTAGAGAATGGAGCCTCTCTACGTACATGATCTGTCATAATTATATGCAAGGGCATTATTGAGAAATTTGAATATGGCATACAAGTCATATCTATTTTACCTGATAATAAATGAGCATGTGACAATGGCTTAATCTTAACGTCGTATCTTAACATCACCACTGGGTAGGATATACAAGGAAAACTACGTCTAAATGATTGCAGGAATGCAGCCATCTTCCAAAAGTAAGATATTCCATATTATGGAATTTCAACTACGTTTGTTGAACAGCCTTGAAATATTTCTATAGCCATTTTTGGTTCTGACTTTAATATTCAATGTACAGCAGCATTCAAAATCTTTTATGTTGTATATTTCATAATAAATGTCAGCAAAACACAAGTCACGAACACCTTCCTGTTGTCTATTGACAACATCTCTTAAGTTCACTCCATTTCTAATGGCATGATAAAAGTAAAATCTAACATTTCTTACTACTTGTGGCATCATTAATTCTTGCTTAAATGGTGCTCATGCTTATTTAAGAAAGATGTGAAGGGTGTTTATGTCACTGAGATCTAATAAATCTCAAAATACCACCTCTGGGCCACAATTTACAAACGAGCTATGAATGTCCTTTTTATATAAATTACAATTATAATATTTAATAAATTACAATTATGATTTAAAATATTAAGAGCAGAATTGCTTGATCCTTAGTGGGCTGCTCATGAATTCTCATTTACTAGTGATATGAATATTCCCCGAAAATAAATCAGGCAGAATTAAATTTAAAAATGAATTTTTCTACATGTATAGTTTAAAAGTTGTGGTGTCACATTCAAGAGGAAAATTAACCTGTAAATGTGTTCGTGTCTAGAGTTCAGATATCTTCCTCAAACGCGAATAGGCAGACTGAAGTGAGCTGCCTATTTTTTAATCTCCAGTGGTTGTTGTTTTGATGATTACTGCATCGTATATGTCAGACAGCTGATATGATGGTATGCAATAATCGCCACAACGACAACCGCTGACGATAGGAAAATTGGCAGCTTACTTCGGACTGCCAATTTGCGTCTGAGGACGATGTCTGAACTCTAGACATCGAAACTGTGATATCATACGAGAACTCTCAAACCATTATTGCAACCATCCTTATGAAAATCGTCATAATTGTTTACATGTGTATTTGATTATATTGCAATTTCTAACAAAATCTGAACATAATGTGATATCTCGCATTGTGTAGTAATAATAATAATACATAACATTTATTAGGCGCTTAATACGGGTGTTTGTAAGCGCAACATTGTCTGAATTAAAAATAAATTACCAACCAAAACTTATAATAAACACACAAAATATAAATCTGTTCTTTATTCAATAAATCATGCATATGCATATGCCATAACATCTGCTCTCCATGAAAGAATTTTCATTATCCCTGCAATTAAAATCATTTGGCATATTGTATATAGTCCGGCAATTAGATATAGCTCACACACATGTCATTTGGAAATACATTATATAATACAGAATTGCACAGAATCATCAGATGTCAACATATAGACCAACATAAATTTCTCAATGACAAAATATAACATTATAAATCATTCAGAAGATCAGACAGTTAAATCCTTTTTGAAGGAGAACATACAATACACACATGAACGTTTACAATCTATACAAAACAATTTATGTATAAAACAATGTATAACAAATTATTTTGATCAAAATAAAGTGAAATATGATACAAACTGCCTGGATTAATTGTTCTTTTTTGTACTTTTTATTAGATACCCCCAAACTTTAACTGATGTAGTTTTTTTGTCATTTTCTATCAACATCGACCAAATGTCTACTAAATTGTTCTCATTCTCATAGGCTGTTATACAATAACCACATGGTTCCCATAGGCAATGAGTTAAAACCAATTTAATACTGTATCAGGATGGGCTTGCCCTCTAATATTCATTGATTTAATTCAGTATGTGGATTAAGTCAGAATTTTACTTAGCATTTAGCTTACCTAAGTAAAATGGCTTCTAGTCTTCTTCACATGAGATCAAGTCAGCTTAGCTTAGGGTAAAAACACTTTGCCAAAAGTTTCAAGTGAATACTGAAGTTGGCTTGTTTAAGTTGAAAACTGAGTAGAATACCCATATTTCTGAGATAAGTATTAAATTAAATACCGGCTCAGGGCAGTATCAGGACCAGTTAAGTTGAACGCACTTTGTGACTTATCCCAAAGTGCTGCTTCACATGTACATCATAGCTCAGATACTTGGACATTCTCTTCTCGACCATTGCCATCTGGATGATCTCCGTCTTTGTGACTGTCCTCTTGATGCCTAGAATCTTGACCGGTCTCATCTTGGATGGTCGCCTCTTGATTGCTTTCATCCCGACGAGTCGAATCTGGCTGGTCCATGTTTGCAGTATCTGTGCAAGATTGGAATAAAATATGAATCATCAATTTCAATGGAGGCACTGTTAAAGATGGGATGAATTGTGAGATGAAATAAGGATGCTAAATGGAAATCGATTGGGAAGGGGGCACAGGAGATGTAGTGCAAGAGAGAGAAAGATATATATATATAGGGGGAGATGGAGAAAGAGAGAGAGAGAGAGAGAGAGAAGGGTGGCGTAAGTACATTTTTATCAATAAGGGATAGAGGAACGTCGATCTGGCGCTGCTCAGTGGCTGCCGGGCTCACGATCAATTGGGCAAAAAGAATTTCCGTTTCGGTTTAATAAAATTTGGAGTGGACTTAAAGATTATTATTATTATTATTAGTATTATTATTATTATTATCTCTCATCTGATTGTGTATATAAAAGCTTTTATCCTATGACTTCAAAACTGATACGTTTTGTGGTACTTGTGCAAGATCGGAAGGAAAGAATACCCCTTTGTTCATAAAAATCATCAAATGCCACAAACCAATTAAAGACATTTTTAGAAATCATACTTTTTTCCATAAATAGTTAAAACTCTTTGAATTGCTCCCATTGAATAAGTGAAAACTTTCATTGACCAAATCAAGACATTCTTACAAACACACCTCTTCCCTAAAAATTTTAACCTTATAAATTGTTATCATTAATTTGGCACAATCGACACTTAAGACTTAATTGAGATATTCTTGAAAATATTCCTCTTCCCTAAATAGGTTAAACCCTTCAAATTGATTTCATAAAACTGTAACAGTACACACCCTAGGATACTTGAAGATATTCTTGAGAACATAGCTCTTCCCTATTAAAATAATTAAAAACTGGGATTTATTTTCTCAAACTTATCGTAACAGAACAATTGCAAGCGAAACCTGAGAAAGATTTGTAAATATGAACAATTCAAACAGCAGGAAAACCTACCTGCTTCCTGACTTACCAATCTCTTCCTCCTCCTCTTCCTCCTCCACATCCACTTCGATGACCCTACTCAATCTATTACTGGGACCTGTCGTCAAATTGGTAAGCTGGACAACCTGATGATTCTGATTAGGATCATCATCTATGACCATCTTCTGCAGGGCTTCGTCCACCCCCTCCAGGGCATCATCGACGGTATCGTAGATGACCACATCCTTGATCTTGGCTTTGTCAATGACACATCTCATGCTGGGCTGTAGAAGTAAATAAAAACAATAATGATAATAATAATAATTATAACAACAACAACAACAATAACAACAACAACAACAATAATAATAATAATAATAATTAAAACAAAATAACAATAATAACTATAGAAAACTATAAGCTCAAGAAAGATGACCAACAGTCCTTTTCAGGACCGTACTATACACATTCTCAAGAAAGAAAGATTACCGACATTCCTTTTCAGGACTCCCTAATCCTCACCCCTCTCTCATTTGGTGCAACCATAAGCCTACTGTATACATTATGATAATGATAATAATGATAATAATGATAATAATAATAATAATAATAATAATAATAATAATACTAATAATAATACTAATAATAATATTAATAATAACAATAATAACTATAGAGAACTATAAGCTCAGGAAAGATGACCAGCAGTCTTTTTCAGGACTACACACACTCAAGAAAGAAATATTACCGACAATCCTTTTCAGGACTCCCTAATCCTCACCCCTCTCTCATTTGGTGCAACCATAAGCCTACTGTATACATTATGATAATGATAATAATAAGAATGAAAATACAAAAATAAAAATAAAAGCTGGATTTATATAGCACCTGTTCCAGAGGATACAAGGCACTGTCTTTTAGTCTAAGGACAAATTAAGAATGGTAGAGGTATGTTTTCAGACGGTTTTTAAGAACTCAATTGAATATTTTTTTCTCAGAAAGGCAGGGCATGAATGGTCCATAGGCGTGGGGCAAATTATTGAAAGGATTTGAAGTCAGTCCGTTTTCAGGATTTGGAATGAGAAAGGAAGGAGCTGATGTAGATCAAAGTGAATATGTTGTTCTCTGTTGCTGAGAGGGTGAGGAAATGTATAGAAAAGGTATGGCTGACTAAAATGTAAAAGTTTGAACAAGTATCTGGTATCATAGTATCTTGGTAACTGGAGGTCAGTGCAGATTAGGTACCGATGGGGTAGAATGGAACCGTTTCGGCTTTTGACAGAATGGCTGAACACTTTTATTCCGCATACGTTGGGAGTCCGCCCTGGTCCTGCTTACTGATCCCTCTAAGCAAGCATCCACCATTGTCACGACTACATCAAACATTTCCTTTAAATGTCCCCTTTGGCTTTTTTCATAATAAATATAATCTTAGTACCCATTACGGAGATTATTTCATCCTGAGAGAAACTCAGAAGTGAAAGAAAATAAATGGAATGAAAACAAAAGAATACAATTCAATTCTCCAGCATCACTAATACGTACCCTCACACCTGCTAATACAAGACTGCTGTTTTTCTTCGAAAACGATTTGAAGATGTCTTTCAGACCCTGGAACAACATGAAAAGAAAAAGAATGAATTGTGAAGTAGAGGAAGACTAAACAAAGGTAACTATTGTAAATGCACACAACGGAGTAGACTTGTATCATCAGGGGGCGGCGATTTCTTTTCATGACCTGGGGGGACGAAATAGGAGATTTTCCACAATATACACTTGTACACTTTGAAGGAAATTATGCGAGGGAGCGTAGCGACCGAGCGAGAAGATTTTGTTAGTCTAAACTCTGCACCCATGGGCCCTCCGGAGCCTTAAAAGGATCCGGTAACTTTGTCTCAGATTCTGAAACAAAATTCTGGATTTAGCTCATGCTGCAATGATAATTATAAACCTTTAGGTCAGTCAGGAACCCCATGACTTTTACAAGCCGATCGCCTGTCTGATTATCAAGATATTCATGATTGGAATTACAAATTTTAAAAACCGTTTACTAAACGGTTTTCATAACTGACATCTGACAGTCTATTGGGGAAAACGAGTATCATGGTAAAACCGGTCACTCAAAGATTTTTTACTTTTTTGAGGCAGTTCTTGATCATTTTGAAGCGCAATTTTTGTAGGGCTTGAATATTACACCATATCACAAACACTGATAACACGTAGGGCCTTGTATCTCAGATTTAGCATGGTTAAACGATCCCTTTAAGGAGTGTTGCATTCTTCAGTCAGTATTTGCTATACATTTAGTGAGCACCATTTAAAAAAAAATTGTAACGAGGTCTTATTTGAAAGGAATCACTGAAAAAAATGATTGAACAAGACTGAGTAAACAGGTTGGAAATTTTACCCCGCTTGCTGAAGTAAAATAACCTATTTTCAAATATGTGCAAAAGAACACTGAATATAAGACGTGGTCAATAAGTTGAACTCCTGGTTCTGTAGCAGAAGAACAAAAAATGTTTTTTAAAAACATTTGGAGAAAAAATTGATATTTTGACTATCCATCTGATATATCATGTGCTTGAAATCCTTATGATGGATGTGATGCTTCATCTTACCTCAACAACCGAGTAATCCATTGATGAGACATTTGAGAAATCTAAGATGGCCGTGGGAGGTTTCTCTTGGATGAGGGCTTTATCATCCAGGAGGTTCTGTAGCTCACTTACTGCAGGGAACCTCAGACCCCTCTCCATCTGAATGATCACAACACTCTGATCCACCTCTTTAGACTGGAAAAGGGGTGGGCAGAAGAGAAATATATGAAATCAATGAACTAAACTGTCATTCACATCTTGTGACAGAAAGCCACACAATTAAGCACTTCGAATATACAGTTTCGACATAAAAATAATCAATTTGGTACTTGATTACCAACTACACTGACTCTTCAGTAGTTTTTAAGGAACTTGTGTAAAATAAACTTGTTAATTTAGAAGTTGTCACCCCCTCTCTGTGAAATTAAGAATAATTGTCACCAGATTCTCTTATTCACCATCTCGCAGTTTATAATACATATATTCCTAGACAAGATATCCTCACTATGCTGTTCTTTATCAAGCCAAGCACGAAAGCTTGTCCAGGGGCTCAATAGCAAAATAGCATTTTTTTTTCTTCCTGAAATCATACAACAGATAAAATATATGTGTAAAGTTTGTTTTCTACAGAAAAAAGACACATTCCAGATAACTTACTAATTCTTATAATTTGAAAATGACACACATAAACAAATCCTAGCATTTACTTCGGTAAGCCCTCCCTTATTATTGATACACTATTTTTGCAACTATAAGTTATAGGGGGCTGCAATCTACAAGCCCTGTAGTCTTTCAGCAGTCCCCTCCATGACCAAGTTATTATGCCTGTTGTACACTGTGGACCAATTACAAATATATTGTTATGTTTCATTGTTTTACTATGTACAATACAATCCCATGTACTTTATTTATTTTGTTGGAAATGGAAATAAACGAAATGAAAAATGAAATGAATAAACATGATTGCAAAGAAGTGGTTAAGGTTTACCGTAAAACCTGGTTTTCCGTAGGGATATAGCAGCATAAGAAGGTCAACCAGAATACCGATGATAGTACCATACTCTACTCCCAGCCAGAGCGATACGAAGAAGGTCATCGCCAAGGTGATCAGGTCAGGTTCTGCAAGTACCAACAAATTGATATAATGATGACAATGATGATGATTATGATGGTGATGATGATGATGATGATGATGTTTAAAGTAGAGTTTAAAAAAAAAAAAAAAAATCAATAGTGTCATCCCTATGTTTTAGAAATTCTCTGCCAGGGGGCAAATTGTCCTTGTCACTTGCTCCATACGTGGCCTAAAATATGCATACACTACTGACACTCTTTCATGCGGGTGTTACAAGAAGGTCTTCAAAGAAGTTTATTGCATGGCTGTAAACAGCAAGAATAAAATATTTCTGGTAGCTAGTGGAATATCACTTTGGTGTTCTATCCTGAAAAATGACTGCCACATCATTCGATATTTCCAATGGTGAGAATATCCTACATTTTATGACCTGAAATCTAAGAAATCAAGAAAGTGTGTATTTCATCTTATGGATTGTCAGCATGTCTAAAGTCTCTAGAAACATGATGATTAACCATCTACAAAGATAAGCCAAAAGTCTGTAACAAACCACTTACTCCTGACCCTCCAAAGCTTGACAACGATTTGGAAGTCTATCATGAAGAGGACTGCATAGATAATGACAGCTGCGAGGGACGCCTTGGGGATGTAGAAGAATACCGGGGTGAGGAAGGCAAGAGAGATGATGACCAGCGTCCCTGTTACAATGCCAGATGCCTGGGTCATGACCCCACTCTGCTCGTTGATCGCTGACCTTTGACATGAAAGATATTTACCCGGTAGATCTTAACCAACATTTGCTTGGTATCTACTGTACCACATAGTTCAAGAGTAAGGATCTGCTGTATGTATGCAACTAAAAATGTATACTTAATATGGCTTGAAGATTAAACATTGTAAATGAAAAATTGGGGAAGTGATAATATACCAGGAACATTTGTGAATTGATAATGACTACACATTTTGAAACGAAAATCATGTGCATATAGGAAATCTTAACACATTGGTCATTTTGCTAATGACATGAAACTTTCACACAAAACTTTCATGTGAACGAAAGAAACAGGTTTTACAACTATGATGACCACTGTCGCCATCTAATAGCAGTTGATTATATTGAAAGATTTTACTAACAAGAATATTGTATGATCTTGCCAAAGGCTTTCTTTGTACAATGACTCCATCTTAATGTATTACAGATGGGACATAGCACTGTGAGATGAATAGAGATAGTTTGCACAGTCATATCCCACCGCTGCCACCCTCTAAACTACAGTACTATAAGGAGGCGCAATGGCTCAGTGGTAGAGCAGTGGTCTCGTAAATGGGAGGTCCCGGGTTCAAAACTATTAAGTCGATGCTCTCGTGCCCTTTGGTAAATCATTGATCCTCATTACCAAGTCCATCGGAGCGGACTTACAGCCGTCGGTCCCCTGGTTGTTTACTTATTAGCATTTACATGCTATCTTAGCAGTCAGGCTGAACAATCAACGATCATCATCATAATTCCTTATACTTATGGGACACAGACCCTATTTTAGTATCATTTATGAATGGATCTAGTGTGCATTTTGATGTCAATTGTAATTCTAGTGGTAGATATATGCCATGTGAGTTGATTTTTGTTTAACTTCGAATCAGCTTGAAAATTGAGCCCTAGTATACTACTAGTTTAAGTTTCATGAATGCTCAATCAGTGGCCCCTTAGATCTTATGTCACAAATGTGAAAAGCTCCTCTCTGCCATTGTCCATGATGAGTTAATAATAACAATAACACTGGGTCCTTGTATCGCGCTCATGTATGTCAGATTTGACACTCCTGGCGCTCCACAAGTATTATCCGGGCATGGTGGCTCAGTGGTTAGAGCGCCCGCCTCTTAAACGGGAGGTCGTGGGTTCGAACCTCAGCTGAGTCATACCAAAGACTTATAACAATGGGACCTTTTGCCTTCTAGCTAGGCGTTCAGCATATTAGATTGGAGAAGGGTAGTAATAATAACGTATTATGTTATGCAGGGCCCGCTGGAAGAGCAGTTTCATAACTGAAGTGGGTAAATAAAACGTTATTATTATTATCCCATGGCTTTAGCATGGCTGCCATTAAGACATTCTAGCATTTCAAGGAAATAATTCCTGTCAGGTACATATTTACGTCACCTGGACGGAATGTGACAAATGTAGATTAATGTCTTGCCAAAGGACATTAGTGCAGCGGCAGGATGCCATCCACATTTTGGTGACGTATCGACTAGTAAACCATGGCACCTCCACATTATTATTAAAAAAAAATATTAAAAAAAAATAGTTTCAGTGTGGTCTTAACTCTACCAATATAATAAAGACACATATACCTGATCAGTCACACTGCCAAACTGACTCAGAACCGACTGCTTCTTGGCCATTCAGGGTCATGCAATTTTTATTCAGTCTGTTGTCGGTATTGTTGGTGTGATTGGGGTATAAACCATCTCTCGTTATAATGATGGAGATGATAAAGAGTTCAGTATTAATGGTTATATCAATAGTTATAATATGATTTCTTACCTTGAAAAACTGCCTGTAATGGGGTATCCTGAGATAAACGATGAACCAATATTACATGCCCCTGCAAAAATAAGACGGAATCAATTGAAATGTATTTTTTTCTTCATTTATCTGCAATAAAAAAAAAGGTAATTCATATAAAACATACAAATGAACTATATGCTAAGATTCAAAGATTTAGTAGCTGAGGAAAATGTTTATCAATTAAACAGTCAAACAACATTTTTTGTTATACTAATGACAACTTACCTATAGCTATCAGCTCTTGGTTTGTATCTACACGGTAGCCATTTTTACGAGCTGTAAACATACAAACATCACGATATGTTTTAATTTCAAGGATAGTCATACCATCATTTTGCGTATTACAAGGCATATATAATTTTACTGCAAATAACGCAAGCTAAATTAAAATCAAAATCAAATAACAAACAAATTGTATACACTAATAGTTATATGAAAGCATACAAACATAGCTCAATACACAAACTAAATTATACAAGAAACAAACAGGTTATTAACTGGGATTATTAAAACCATACAAAGTAAACCGCAATGAGATGGTTATTGATTACATGCTGGTAGATTTTTTAAAGACAGTTCCAATATGTTGTCTGCACTTAAAAGAGTGATCATTCTGTGCAATCTTATGTGAAAATTCTACTAAAAATTGTTTCTAGAACTGCCACATATTTCTGCAAACTATAAAATAAGATATATGAATATGTGCAATAGGTGAATTATTAGTAGAAGTAAGAGTTAGACTGCAGTGAAAGGGGACTAGTAACAAAGTATTAATACAAAATAAAGGATGTTTAGTTAAGATGAAATGCGATAATATTAATTAGTAAGAACTGGAAAACTTAGCTGCTCTTTAATCTTAAATTATTTTCCATTCAGCAAAGTCAAATTAGGATTGAATAAGTAAAATACTTTCAACTTTGTTATCTTGTTAACCTTTTCAAATGTATTCCTCAATTACACAAGAATAAAGGCTTATTCATGGTATATTAACAAACCTGAACAATTAATGAGCATTATAACAACCACTTCATCTTCCAAAAAGCTCATGCTAATTGTGCATTTGAATAAAATATGGTATTCGGTTTTCAAAAATATGATATTTGATTTTAGAAACACATCAAAGTTCTATGATAGTTATAAAAATAATGATTATAAAATGTCTTGATGACCACGTGTAGCCTCATAAGTAAAAATACTGTTTTCCTTCAGGGCGCTGCAATCATATCATTACCCCAGCTTTAGCACGGTTATTGTGATAAGGTGCATGAGCATTCAATAAATGTCATCCTAACGTACATGCACTAATGTAATTTCTTCCTAATGTACTGTAATAATAATAAAAACACCAAAACTTTACAGTTTTTACATCACTGAGCATCTACTTTACCATGCATTTTTTTTAATAAGAAAACTTGTGAATACCATTATGAATTAAATTAATTTCCCATGTGGTAATATTCAGGAAAGCACTTACCAAAGCCTTTGACAATAGCTATATTTTCCAGAAAGCCCAGCATGGGAATGATTATAAGACCTATATTTAAGTGCTGGTGATGGTTAAATGCAACAGAAGAAAAACATAAATACAAGGGGTTAGTTCACAAATGCACATGCAATTAGCTTAAAGGGGAAGTCTACCCTGAAAAATAGCTAGTATCAATAAAAGCAGGAAGACAAGAGAAACAAATCAGTTGGTGTTTGAATGTAGTAGAGCTACTTTTTAAGAAAGTGTTCTAACTCGCTAAGTTACAGAAATGAAATTTGAACACAACTGCACCATACAACAATGAATATAAAATTAATCTTTTAGACTACCTTCATTAGCTCAAGTGGCAAAAATGAGGTTGCTCAAATTGTTACATATACTCTACAGCTTCAAAAAAGTTTCATGCAAACAAACAATAACTAAAAACAAAACATTTATCTTTCAGTAAGTTAAATGATCTCATACATATTTCTTTGTTTACTAACTGCACTATGCCAAGAACTGTAAATATCTTTTCATGCTTTTAAAAAGTGAAAAAATAGCATCAAATGAGTTATTGCATCTCAAGTATATTTATTTGTTTGTTTTCTAACTGCACTACATAGTACATATGCATAAAGGCAGTTAGACAAATTAGTAATGATATTTTCAGACAAATATTTTCACTCATTTGTTGTGCGTATTGCAAACCTTGATGTCCTATATTTTAATAAAAAGTTTCGTCTTTATGTCAAAACATTTCAAACAAAAGTGATAAAATGTGGGAGTGAGAATGGGAAATTATGCATTTCATTTTTGACTTGCACATAAACCTATAAAAGTAAAGATGTAAAGATATAACAAAATAATTTTGACTAATCAGTTTAGATAGTTAGTCGGCAATGGAAAGCCTAGAAGAGTGATTAGTTTGATGAAAAAATATCTACCATCTATCTAATTAATATGAAAAAACAAGAAAACAGAACCAAGTTATGTTAACGACATATCACAAATATGCACTTGTTGTTCTCGACATTAACCCATGTACAATTGTTTGTTCATAGAACTTGTTAGAATGAATCGAAGTTACCTGCAACTATTGATACAACATATTGTGATCCCGCATCACAAAACCACAAAGAAATCTATGTGGAACCCGAAGGTCATTGACCCATAATCATTCCACACAGAGTTAACACCCTTCTGGCTCCAAACAGATGATAAGATGATATATATTTACCATCTAATTATCTAATGAATATACAAAACCCCAGAACCAAGCCAAAGAACATGAAAGGCAATAAAGTGACATCTTTGGAAGACTTCTAATTCCATTGGCATGATGCACTATTAAACAGCTTTATACCTACACAATACATGTAAATCACCCTCAAATCAGTAAAATGTTGCTTATAATTTACCGCTTTATATTATTTGCAATGAGTTGGGTTTTATCCAGTGTCATTACACTCAGTGAATATATTCTCCGAGTCTAACATGAGTCGACAGTTTGTTCTATTAAGAAGTTTGTTTATTAACTTATTAACTCTCCTTCTAACTTCTAACTACATACATGTACATATTATTACGTTGCCTACCCCTGTATTGAAAACTGGCTCGTTAACAATTACATTTCCTTTCTTCTTCTGCACCGAATCGAAGAGACTCTCCTTTTTATAGGGACTGTTTTCACAACTAGTTTTCAAAAATTATGAGTTGAAACTCAACATAATTCATGCCATATATTTTATGAAGAAAAAAATCAACTCTAGTCCAGGATGACTAAAATATTGAAGTTATATGAAGCATGTTTCTTACCTTGATGATGTTGTCGGCCCCGAAGTTTGGCAGGGACAGGGGAGGGAGACCATCGGTGACATTACCCGTGATGGTAAAGACAGCCTCCATGCCATTCTCATGAAGCCCGAACGTTATACCTGCTGCTATAATGACGATAACGGCATTGCGAGCTAAAGGAAAGGAAGATGAAGGAGAAGAAGAAGGAGAAGAATTAAAGGAGAAGATTTAAAGTTTACTATTATTTTCCATATTTTACACATCACTCTTTGAATTCCCCCCTCACGTGTTCTATCATGATAACCCCCTCGACCTTTTCTTCTCCATCTTGTTGTTGTTGGCGTTGTTGTTGTTGGTCTTCTCCTCCTCCTCCCCTTCTTCTTCTTGTTATTGCAATGACGACCTTCGTCATTGCCTTGTTTTCGTTCACATTCTGCCCCATTAATATTCTCCTTTTCCTCCTTTTCCTCCTTATCGTCAGGAAATCGCATTCGTTTTGCACGTAGTGTTTGTGACTCCTAGTTAGGTGCTTTCCTCATGTCCTTTTCCTTTCAAATTTCATAGGCATAGTCTCTAACATCTCATCAAGGTCACTACATTCTTCGATTTTGGAAATCACTCATGCATGACCGTCCAGGCGCCATTTTGTCCGTTTCTGGTCCATTTTAAGGCCTTTATATCTTCCTTCCTATCTCCACTATCCTTCATCCTACAAACTTCTAACAAATTCCTCTAGATAGTCTGAGAGATGTTCTTTCATCTGCGACACATGACTTGACCTTCAAAATGCCATCTTCATACTCGAAATTCAAATCTAAAACCGACTCCGTCAAAAATCTCTCAAGTTCTTGAAAAATGGACCCCTAAATAATCTAAAACTGCCATAACTTTCTCATATAAATTCCGTTTTGTATTTAAATCTCACAGTATCTTCATCTCATAATTGCACATAGCCATGCCAAATTTCACGCTCCAATGGCTTTGCACAACATAAATAGCGCCCTCTAAAGTTCTGGGAATTGGCTTTCTCTCTGTGGCCGTATCTCCATAATGGCTTGGCAAACCCGTACCCTTTTTTGGATTTAGATACTTGAGGATATGCCCTTTCCAGCCATATACAAAATTATATACCCTATCACTGACCAAATTTGAGAAAATTGCCCTCCAAATTCGCCATTTTCACGAAAATTCCGAAATAACTTCAACTTGCTCTAAAATGGCGATCTTTAAACCTAACTCGATGAAACTTAGCAGACACATGTATCCATATACGTGTCAACTGTCTGCCAAGTTTGGTAAATTTTAATAACGTCAGCGCAAAGTTATCGCCAAAAATGATGAATTTGCTATGCATTACGTAATAGCGCCTTTAATGCGTGCAGTACATTGCGTGCAGATGAAAATAGTGTCAAACTGACCGCAATGAAGTGCCCTTTCGAATGATACCAAGTATGGTATATGTTTACACAGAAAATTGTGAGTAAATCGCATTTGAACAAGGGTCACTATACGAATTCCGCCCGATTATAACACTTATCGGCCATGACGTCATTTTTTTCAGACTACTTTTCGCCCCCTAAACATCCTTTTTTTTCCTTGAAAATTTGCAATGACATTCCGAGATGCAATACGCAGGGCACCTCGTGACCGGATTTTTGGAATTAGTCAAGGGGGCCATTTAAGACGCCATTTTGTCCTTTAAATCTATTTTACATCACATGTTTCGATTGGATTATCATAGAAATAAAGAGAGTAGTTTACAATAACAACCATGAAATTTTCTTTCCAATGATACCATATACGGCCCATAAAGAGACATAAATAGAGAGAGAAAAAACAATTTAACTCCGGTCATAATACAGATCCTGTACGTTTTCCGCCCATGCATTACACGCATTGTCTATGGGGCAAATCGGGTTCACGCTTTTGACCCCTAGAACGATCTTGATTGCAATGACGAACATGCAACTAATCCCATTTGTTTTTTGCACGCAGTGCTTGCGAGCCCTTTCTAGGTTCTTTCCCCTATCCCAATTTCTTTCAAACATCGTAGGCATAGTCACTACCATCCCATCAAGGTCACTATTGAGGCCTTTCTTTCGCCCTACTTGTCTCCAATATTACAGAAGCTAAAGACTTCGTACAAATTGCTCTGGATAGTCCGAGAGAAGCTCTTTCGTTCGACACGTAGAAACACGGCGTCATTGCACGCACATCGTTGTGACACGATTGCATTTCTAGTTCATCTTCTTCTTCTTCCTCCCTCTTCTTCTACTACTTTAAAGCAACATCTCCAAGGGTTGGTTTTACTTGATTGGCATTAATATTTATTCATGTAAGTAGAATGAATAAAGTTATAATTGTCAGAGAAAATAAAGATGCAGTTTGTCAACTACTGTCCTCAAGTATACATTGATTAACTCAAGTTTGGCTTGAGTGATTATATGCAGCGTCTCACAAAGATAGTCAATAATAAGTCTTCTTATCTGAACTATTGTGATGATAATACAGCTAAACACTCACCAGTTCCAAACACCCATAAAAACTTCCAGATAATCTTTTTTCTCATTGGGGGCTTCTTTCCCAACTTTTCTATTTTTTGCTGCGCTATATTCTTCATGAACTAAAAAGAATAAGGAAAATGGATAAAGAAAAACATGTTCAATATATGATATCGAATATGTGATCCATAAGGTACTCATACTATCTTATATTCACATTTAGTGCAATAATTTCTACAGCATTTTTGTCAATTTAATTATCTCAACTTTTCCTCACAAAAAAGAACAATTAAGTATAATTGTGTAAACAAACAAAAACACAGTAGAGAATCTGAAAGTATTAGAGTGGTCTAACAAGAATAGTAATAGACACAGCATATTTCCAAGAATTTTGACACTATGAAACTAATTCAACTTAATATCATGTGAAGGCAAATCATTCACTATTTAATTTTTTCCAACACTGGATCTAAAAAGTTTTTTTTCAGTGTTGATGCTAGATAGAATTAAGACGTCATACAACTTGTTTGAAGCAATAAATTATTCTGTAAATGTTCAACACATTTGTTACAAAATATGTTTCAAGAATTTTGACACATAAAACAAAAAAAAAACCAAAACCCATTCTGTAAAGATAACTCATTCTCATTATCTATTTTTTTTTCCAGCAGTGCTAATAGCATCGTTCACATTGTAAACACAACTTTTTTATTCTTCCTCCACAATCTTACCCTCATTAATGCCAGTGCAACAATACAGCTCAATCCAAGAGTGAGGTCTTGCCACCTGGGGCAAAACAAAAAAAGTGAGAAAAAATGGAAAGGTTATAATCAGCTATTAACTGGAAGGTGAATGTTCATATTTTTAGAGCCATGATGCAAACAAAGCACTGATGACCAGTAATATTAATTTAATAGTTATTGTAGTATTATGATATTCATTTGTATTATCTCATAATAGTTATAACGATGGTGATGCTGCTGCTACTACTTCTACTATTATTATTACTACTACTACTACTACTACTACTCCTATTAATACTACTACTACTACTACTTCTAATACTGCTACTACTACTACTAATAATAATAATAGTACTACTACTACTACTATTAATACTACAACTACTACTAATGATAAACTGCTTTTAAATTCTGCATGTCATTTTCCAGTCCCGATATATGCACTTTTTGCAATTCAAACTAAAGTTACAACTACATGTAGTTATAAACAAAATATGAGCCTCTGTCTGTTTTGTTATGTGTTAACTCTCGTATGTACATGCACATCGTGTATCATATGTGGTTAGAGACACTCCCAGTTTTCCTAGTAACAAACAAACACTGTATGAATTTTAACAATGTTAATAAAACAAATCACATTAGTGAATATGTATATGATCTTCTGATAAGCACTGGAGGCAATTATCTTAGATCAAATATAATTTGTTCAGTTATCATCAACTTTAATGGCATTTTCTAGTATTGACCTTTGATCATTCAATAATTTAGGACAGAGTTCACCTGATAAACAAATATATATAGAATTTCGTGTTTTCATTTCTTGTATTAGATCTAAAGCAATGATCTGAATTTTGACTTTATAACCACTAATATAAAAAATAGATTTGAGGTCAATTACAGAATAGATGGTGTTATTAATAGCTTTAAATATATTTTTCTTATTTCCACAAGAGGTTTTTCCAAATGTATTTTTATCTATAAAAAAAAACTAATTCTCATAACAAAGTACTATGAGGCAATTTGGAAATGTGAAATTTTATCAGCACTAACTGTTTCTTTAACGAATGCAAAAAGGAAGCAATTATCTTTATCACAGTCTATTATTCCTTACAGCTTGACTATACTCATGCAAATATTGACTTTTATTTGTTACAGATTGTGTTTGAGCTTTACACTGTGATTTGCTCTTAATTACCTGATACAGATAACCATGCAACAAGAGCTGTCTACCTGTATGTATTTGCTAACTTGCCATGCCAGCGACAGATAATTATGCTTTGATGATATTATATGTGTACATAAAACGTCTACTATGAGATATGAAAATGTGACACACTCTTCACAAAAGTGTAAAAAGCTGCAGGGAGATTCAAGGGGGTTTTACCCAAATTCATTTCTGTTAAATATTAGATAAATGTGCTACTGCGTGTATAACGTAAATAAAGTACAAGAGAAAAATCAATATCAAACTTAAACTCTAACTATTCTCCCTCCTTTGTAATATCTACCTCTGTAATGGCAATATTACACTTATTATATGAACAATTTCACTCCATCCATATTAAGTGCAATTATCAAAAAAATGAATTGATGAACAAAACATAATAGACTGAGGAAAAGGAAAGAGAAAAAATAGCATTAACGGTCATGAACATATAAGTTTTTTAAAGAATGAAAGTAAGAGTGATCAACGAACAGAGAACAATGTATTCAGACAAACAAACAAACAAATAGAGTGAAAATAATGATGATAAATATCAAACAAGATGACAGGAGGTAAAAAGAAGGAAGCCACGTAAATAAAAAGAGAAGAAAAGAGACTCCAAAGAAGCCAACAGGCCTTGTTACAAAATGAGGTGATAAAATGCGTTACAAAAACTTCCACAACAATTTAAAATTACAATAGTAATTATGTAAACATGGCTTGCATTACCTTGTTTCAGTGATATGCTTGAATGTTTCGATGAGGTCATGGAAAAACGTCTCCGCTGGGAATTTGATGCCCAGAATGGTTTTCACTTGACTCATCGCTATGGTGATAGCCGATGCGGAGGTAAAGCCCGATATTACCACCGCAGATATGTAGTTTGCTATAAATCCTGCAACAGCAACAAAATTGATAAACAAATATGAAATGTATGCATCTGTACAATTTGATAATACATCATTTTTTAGTATTTTATAAGTTCAGAAGGAGGTATTGCCTGAATGCTATGAGGAATGTTCTTATATGACATCTCTACCCTTTATTAACAAAATGTCTACAGTAACAGAAAATATCTATTAAAGAACGTTAATCTAAGCAATTAAAAATATTATTCATAATCCTTTCTTAAATTCAAAACAAACATGAGCTCACAACAAAATTAAAGGGGAAGGTTTCAGTTCCCATGAATGCCAACGAACAAAACCAGGAACACATCTCATAAACACAAATTCGATTATAAAATGTTTTAATACCAACTCGTAACTGTAAATAATTAATGGGTCATACTGCAGTCCAGGCGCGTAGCCAGAGTTTGATGTTTGGGGGGGGGGGGGCACATACATGTAATCGATCGAGTTAAAAAAAAAGGGGTCTACAAAATTTAAACCGATTCTGGAAATTTTAGGGGGGCACGTGCCCCCCCCCCCCCGTGGCTACGCGCCTGCTGCAGTCAAACTGCCCCCCCCCCCGACTCCAAACTGAACGATTCATTATCATCCATCGCAATGTAATGATTTTTGTTCAGTCTATTGTTAGTTTTGTTTTTAGTTTCGTTTGTGTGAATGGGCTACTATACATGTATTTAATTTAATCAGAAAAAACGAGAGCACATCTCTCCAAACATAGATACATATGTAGAATGTACTTTGATCAAGGGGTTTCATTGTTCTTCAAAGTGTACTGAAATGCCAATAATGCTTAATAATGGCTCTCACTTGAATGTATATGACCTATATAAATTTAGCATTTGTTATTGATATAAACTAGTTTTATGTAACAGGGCCCAGTTATATACTGAGAATCGGGCCTCGATTTGTAAAACAAAATATCAAACAATGTTTTATACATCAGTTGATTAGCTAGGGTGATATAACAAAAACTTTCTCAAAATTAATTGACATTCTCCAAGTCCATGTGTAAATCTCAATTTGATATGAGCTGTAAATTCTGAAGTATTCTAATTCAAGTGTCAAGTTCTCATTCAATTATAATGATCATTTATTTGGAGCCACAACTCTTGTCAGTTCAATAATGCCCTCCTCCAAAAAATTAAAAGGATCAAAATAATTGTTAACCATTGCTGAAGTTCTTAGTACTAACCTAGATGTAGGATCCCGAAGACGAGTTGGACGATTCCACAGCAGAACGCCAACAGTATGGCATAGGTTGGATCGTTCAACTCTTCGTCTCCTGGAAGGGGTGTTCCATACTGAGCCACAAGGAGGGACATGATGGCTGTGGGACCAACCGAGATATCTTTGGACATTCCAAAGAGAGCGTACATGAACCCACCCATAATGGCTGCATAGAGTCCATACTATGGGGGCAAAGCAAAAGAATAATTGTGTCTAAATTGCAAGATTCGAAACATCTTCCATTTAAATATCATATTCAAGACCCATGTATTTATACTAATTATCATAATTTCTGGGAGTAAGTTATCCTCCCTTTTTCACAAATCCTGTATAATGTCTAATTAAACTTGTATATATTATCAACGGAAACATATATCTAGCTACAGATTTTCAAATTTCAAATCAAAGTACCAGCAATACACTGTTAAACATCATACTGTGGCATTGAATAACCTCAGACCATGGACCAGTTCTTGAGGAGGCTCAGTTACAGTGAACCCCCCCCCACCACTGGTTATGACGTGACTGGCCATTAACAAGTTGACCCCGACTCACACAACACTTGTCAGCAGTGCCTGACCATATCACCATAGAACGACCTGAAGATACTACGCTTAGACCCATTGGTTACCAAGCAATCACATAATTGACTGGCCTTCGACATTGGAGGGGACAGAGACCAACCCCTGAGGAAAGCGACGCCAAACCATTAAAGACCAGTCCTTAAGGGAGTACAGTGAGACCTACAGTTCACTATTAAAGAGATTACATCATTGACAGATCTTCAACAGTGGCAGTGACACTGACTTGTCTCTGAGGGAAGCCTTGTAATATACGTAGACTTTCAGTAAGTTCAGTGAAACCCCGAAAGAGATAAACACATTTACTGGCTTTGATCCAGCAATGGAGGTGCCACTGACTTGTCTCTGTCATCTTTGAAGGCTTCCATGGTGAGCAACGTTTGCAGTTCCACCATGTATTCTTCTCGACAGGATTTGTTGGCCCTGAAAAGGACCCACTCATGCTCTATCAGGATAGGTCGTACATTATCGTATTCAGGATGAGTGTGTATGGTTAGATAATAATAAAAGGGGGGTCCTTGTATTACCATGGCTTTAGCACGGGTGCCATTCCGGCGCTCTAGCATTTCAAGGAATTAATTCCTGCCAGGTACCCATTTACATCACCTGGATTGAGTGTGGCAAACGTAGATCAATGGCTTGCCACAGGACATTTGTGCCGCGGTGGGACTCGAAACGCGGACCTTGTGATCGACAGTCCGGTGACATATCCACTCGACCACGACACCTCTAGGGCTTTATATTTATAAAACAAGGCTTACCTCCGATGGAAGCTTGGCGATACCGGCATAGGCCAGCCCTTGAGGCAGCACGGTAAGACCCACCGTCAGTCCAGCGATGATATCATTGACCCCTTTGTAGATGCGGTACTTTGGCAGCCACATGGAGATGGGGAAGCGCTCCTTCCATTTCTCCTTGGAGCAGTAGTCCTTGGCCTTGGATTTCAATCTCCTAGCCACCTCCTTTCTCTGACGACTTGAGCTCATGGTGATGGGTGTTTGAGAGTTGTGTAGGGGGGTTATCACACGTTCTTACTTTTTAGTGGTGAAATCATCTAAACATAAACATTTGAACAATTATATTGTGTTGATCGCAACTTCCTGAAGGTCAATACTTTAAAGAAAATCCTCTTTGCTCAATCTATTGAGATCAGAGTTTTTTCACTTCCCAGTCAATATTATACTTATGTCAGTAGATTTTACCCCCTACCACCATTCCCTCATGGTATAAAACCAAACTTTGAGGGTCAGTATATTTAATTGGAGACATTCTTCATAAATAACAAAAATGAAATGCAAATTAAATTGTTGAAATATGTATGATGATGAACTCACGTACATATAGTTTTGCCAGGATCAACATGTACCGAATTCCATTATATGGCATATATTGTTATGTTAAGCATTTTAGTTCTGATTCATGATTTTGAATTGGCAGTTGGCACATAAGGGTAATTAATTGGCACACCCCAAGAAGTCTTTAAGATTAAAGCTACATGTATTCATTATATTGGCAATGACAGTACCTACCTCATTGCTGACAGCCAACAAATCAATGTACATCACCCATTAACCCTGCAATATACACAACAATATACGACTTTGTAGATAAGCTAATTTCAATAAGTATTATATTATGTAAATAATCTATATGTAGCCTATTAGCTTACATAAAATGTCAAATATATACCTGTATGCGTTCATTTAAAGGGACTTGGTAACATTGTTCAGATAAGAGAAAATGGTGCTAAGGTGGCGACGTCAATGCTAGATGTACAATTAGAGACAATCTAAAAGTTTGAGTGAAAACAAATCACTATTATTGATACAAATTGGGAAAAACTTAAATCCGATCGATTCCTTAATTCTCTCAACTTTATTTATTACAATTTAATTACATTTTAGGTGAATGAGAATAATCCCAAAGCAATGAATTTTCTCTACATACCATTCCAGACATTTCAAGTGTTGAAAGGTTTTTTAAAGCCTGTTTTATGTCTTATTTTCATCGAAAAACGGTTGAGAAAATTCAAAAAAAGGTTGGGAGAATTTACTGTTAGAAGGTGTCACACGTTGACACCTTCCAAGAAAGTCGTAAATATCCTTATGGTTTGAGAATTTGTTCAGGATTTGTTGCATGTTAGAGGGTTAGTATTATAGAAAGAATATGATAAGTAACATTTCGTACAAAAAATACGCAGTTTTTTCATCAACCTTCAACAATGTTACCGAGCCACTTTAAGAGCTTGACCTAATAGGGCGATTCGTTTTCTCCACATAGACGTATATAATTTATACGCTGTTGCTTTATAGAAGCTTACACATTGTACATGAATAATATTTGTAACAAGGGTGTTCAAAGTACAGATTGTAAAATACTGTCTGTACAAAATGAGCTGGTACCAGGTGCTCTCCTTGGAAAGGAAATGCACTGAGTTTAATAGTCAGACAAACAGGTACCAAATTAACCTGGGGAATATTTACACGTGCAGGTAGTCATGTTATATAAAATGTCAAGTACTGAACAGTAAGAGTGTTTCAGTAAAAAGTCTAGAAGGAAAAAAAATGCGTTTAATAACATCTGACCATTATTTTTTATTTCAGCTTCTCACTTAAGTCTTAATGGGAAATGATACCTTCATAGCAAAAAAAAGCTAAACAGAAAGAAGAAACATTCAGGGTTAGCACAATGGTGAAACTCTGAGAGAAATCAGACAAAAAGTCACAAAGTTATGAATTTCTAAAAGCTGTACTTACTATACGTATGGGAATTTCAAATTGGTTGAATAGTTGATGTAAATGATATGTAGTGCAGACAATCTGTTTCTCCAACACATTTCTTTCAGAGTCGAAGCCGAATATAAAAAAAAAAAAATCATGATTGTGTATCGTTAGAGAACAGTCCGATCCCCACTATTTTATCTTCGCACATGCAAATACCATTCATAAAGATCATTTATGTACAGGTCAATTAAATCACACACGTAGAGTCATTAAATTACAGAGATTAGGGTCATGACTATATAAACTATTACACAATTACATCAATCTTCCTTTATAGTTGAGGGTAGGTCCTGAACCCCCCCCCCCCCCCCACTCAGTGTTATTTAGGGTACGCATATGCTCGTACCCTCTTTTTGAAAGCACCCCCTATCTGAGGACTGCCAACATTTCCGAACCCCCCTTTCGCGGGCTTTTCGCGGGCTTTTCCTGCCTTGGAGACCCCCCTAAATCAGGAAAAATGCTCAATGTACCCCCCTAAATTCGGAATAATTTCTCAGGAGTCCAAAGAGATGAGAGAAAAAAAGAAAAACACCCCCTTTTTAAAGAAATCTCCGGGTGAAAAGTCAAATACACCCCTTTTTTTACAATTCTCGGGCCGGACTTTGTCGCACGAAAAATACCCCTTTACCGGACATTTTGGCAACACGCATGCGGTCATTCCGACCTCTGAGTGGGGGGCCGGGTCCTGAACACTTCATTATCTACTTTCTCTTTCCCAAGAGACATTAACAAAATGGCAGATGAAGATTATATAATAGTAATAATTCATCCAAACACTGGCCATTATTCTTTTCATATGGATGGTAAAATCAGAAAGACTTTGGCTTGCATAAAAAATGTTTGAATTGGTGGTAATTTGGGTTAATTTTGAATTGGATGTATTAAAACCAAATAAAGAAAATTAGTGCTTGTCATATTTATACACAGTGCCTTGTTTGAAGTAAACAAAAGGATAACTTCCCACAAAGCATTTTGCATAATATTATCATAGAAAAGATTTATTTACTTTAATATAATTAAGAATTAATTTCCTTTCATGCATACGGCACTAAGCTTTAAAAAATAGGATGCTAAAGAGGGAAATTATGTTCTGGAAAGACTTGAAGGAATGGCTCAAGGTTAAAATATCGCTACCCGATCGCAGAAAATACACTTTTAATTTCCATCCATTCTAATACCTCCTCAATCTAAATAAAAACAAACGCGTCTTACCTTACAATATATGTTGTCCTTTTCTGAATGACGTCGTTATAATAATCCCCACTGCAAAGTCTGGTTTAAGTTTGAAACATCTATTACAGTCACAAAAGGAGCCCGATCAATAGTTCATTTATCCCCGGCACTTATCGACTGTGTGTATGTATAGGCACCTGGTATAGAATCAGCGGCGCTTCTTCGTTGGTCTCAGCTTGCCAAGCCTGTTCTAACTTCTGTTGAGAATGGTACGCATAATCGTCTAGCCCCGTACATGAATACCACGGTGGCGCACTTGCTTGCCTTGCGGCATGCGAGAAGATGACAGGTGGTAGAAAATGCGAAAAGCTGTGTAGCTGGTGCCACCGTAATTCAGGTGCATTTAATACCGGATCATGACTTGTTTGTGTGTGTATTTGTATTTTAATGTATTGAAAGTTAAAAACAGAAACATAAAACAGGATCATGACTTGGCTGATACATTTTGTGAAACTGAATCAATGGTTTATTCGTGGAAAACATTTTAACAAACTATAATGAAAAAATAAAAAAAGAACAGGGCTTTCAGGGCCATTTCTCGCGAGAATATGTTTTTCTTTTGGTTCTCTCCATTTTCCATACTGTATTTTGTAATGTAACGAGTCAAGCAATAAGGACGCAGGATTCATTTGTTTCCATTTGGTTCCATCTTTATTGATACATTCACTGGCGTACTGGTTTTCTCTTATTTTGACTGGTTTTGACTTATTTTCTCAATTTTTACCATCCTACCTCTACCACCCTACCTCTACCACCACCCTGCCTCTACTACCGTCCTAATACCATTCTACCTCTACCACCGTCCTACCTCTCCTAACTCGATCTACCCCACCCTACCCCTACCACCCCCACCAATCGACCTCTTTTACCACCCAACCACCACCGTACCTCTACTACTATTCTACCTCTACCATCGCCCTACTTCTCCTAACTCTACCCCACCCTACCCCTACCACCCCACCATTCTACCTCTACTACCATCCTACCTCTACCACCAACCTACCTTTACTACCATCATATATCTACTACCCCAACCTTTGCTACCTCTCCTACCCCCTACCTCTACTGTCTCTCCTACTTCTCCTACTTCCTCCCTCTATCCCCACCTTTCCTCTACCACTATCCTACATCTTCTACCACCCTACCACCACTACCTTACTACCACCCTACCTCTACTTACAGCCTACCTCTAATACAATCTCACCACCTTCCCCACATCCACCACTACCCCACCTGCACCACCACTCCTCCCTCTATTACCATATCTAGAACCATATGGCCTCTAGAGCCATTTCTTTTTTTGTCAGGGTAAATAATTGTTTTTCCCCATTTTTTTCCCTCCAAAGGGATTTTATTGATTTGCATTTGATTAACAAATTAACAAAAATATATTCAAGGTAATTTACATTTATAACATAAATAAAATTGGCTTCTCAAGATACAAGTATTGTTGAACTGCTGAGTTAAACAGAAAACTAACAAATCTTCAATAATTAATTTCTGATATTCATGGAAAGAAAAAAAATACAGAAAAATATCATTTTATGTAAACAAATTCCTGTATTGAAACCATTTTCTTGTTAATTTATTATTTCTACAATTCGAATTTGCAATATCCTTTTCGTTTTTGAAGTAATTTATAATCGAAACTCTAATATTATCAAAATCGGGCAAATGTTTCTTTATTTTGCAAGTATACACCATCTGTCGCACCACAATCAATATACAATTCAATGCATAATTATTTGAACCTCTTAAACCAAATAATTTATCTTGTAAAGAAAATGTTAATTTATTTCCGGTTTCAGCATAAATCCAGTGCTCCAACCTATCCCCAATATGTTAAATATGCGTACAATTACAAAGCAGATGTATAACTGTTTCAATCTGTTCATTACATAATGAACATTCTTTTCTTGGGACTAAATACATTTTAAACAGTAGATCGCTCGTATATAATATGCGTTGCAAAACTTTAAACTGAAACCATCGTAAGCCGGGACTAAGCCCGCATCAATTGTACAATTAAATCCAATAGAACAATATGTTTCCCAACTCTTATCATTCAGGTCGAAAATGCATTTCCACTTAAGAAAACCTTTACATAGTCCTTTTCTTCTCTTTAATAAAATTGCATAGATATGTGAACAACCCTTAATACGTTTCATAACAAATGCCAATTTAATCTGGAAAAAGAGGTTGTGGCACCTTGTTAAAAAATAGTACTATTGTTAAAACCTTGTCTAATTACATCGGATAATCCACGATTAAAAAAGTAAATTTATTTGAATATTATACTTTTCTTGGAAATATTCCAGAGAGAAAATAATCACCAATTGTCTTTAAAATATCACTGACAAAACGAACTCCTTTTTTACACAATTTTTATACTATATATTAAGCTATTGCCTATTTTAATGTAATCTTTATTCCATAAGGGTTGGCAAGAAATGTTATCATAATGCATGAACAAGAGCGTACTATAGGCAATGAACATTTCTTTCCAAAAAAGGTTCTTTGTTTTACCTGCCAGTTCCCGAAAATAATTGTTTCCCATAAATAATTTTAAATTTTGCAGTTCAGGTAAGAAAGATTGCAAAAGACAGAGGATATTGCTATCTATTGAGCCAATTACCGATCTCTTAATCCAGGAAATTGTTAATGATTGGCAATGTGTGTATATATTTATCATTTTCTCCGTCTGAATAACTTTGTGACATTTTGATTTCTACTTATTTTATCAGGTTTCTCCCCCCATATTTAATGCTTAAAACTCCTGAGCTTCGGGGGTCTCGGCCCTCTGGACCTCACGCCAATTAGTGTCCTGCCAATGTCACAAATAAGCTATCAAAATATGTTCATCTGACCGTAATTAAATGCATAAAACCCCTAATTTTTCGGGGCTCCAACCCCTCGACCCAACAAGGGGCCTTAAGGTGGGCCCCTGCATGCTTGTCTGACCGTTATACAATTATTAAAACCCCTGAGCTTCTGGTGGCTCCGCCCCCTGGACCCCACACCAATTAGTTACCTGCCGGTGTCACAAATAAGGTATAATTATGCTCATCTGACGTAATTAAATGCCTAAAGCCCTGAGCTTCCGGGGCTCTGCCCCCTCCCCCCCCCCCCGAACCCAACCAACGTACCTAAGGTGGGCCCCTGGATGCTCATCTGACCGTATTATATTGCCTAACACCCCTGAACCTCCGGGGGCTCCGCCTCCTAGACCCCACGCCAATTCGTGACCTGCCAGTGTCACAAATAAGGTATAAGAGTATGCTCATCTGACCGTAATGTATTGCCCTAAACCCCTGAGCTTTCGGGGGCTCCGCCCCCTAGACCCCACGCCAATTCTTGACCTGCCAGTGTCACGAATAAGGTATCAAATTTACTCATCCGACGATAATTTGATGTCTAAAACCCCTGAGCTTCTTAGGGCTCCGCCCTGGGAAGAATTTTACCTCGGTTTCTTGGAGATAGCCCCCCCCCCCCCTGGCGCTCAAGGGAGGGGGGGGGGGGGGTGGTGCGATTTTTCAAATTTTCGAGGACCAAAAACAAAAATTAGTGCTCACTACCCCCAAAACTCCGTTATTGGTAATATATGGAATTAAGTTACTACATGAACATGCATGTACTACTGAAGATATCAATGTGTATCAGGGAATATATTTGAAATTTCATTAAATTTCTCTTTCAGTCAGTCAGTTGCTTTATTTTCTTTTAATCTATCCCCTCCCTCCCATTATCTCACTAACTTTGCTCTCCATCTTTTTTCTATCCTACCCTCTGATTTTCTGTTCTCTCCAATACATCTCCCTCCCCCTCTTTGTCTTCTTTACTCTCCTCTCTTTTATCTATTCTCCATTACTTCCTTTCCATCTTTACTTTTCTCCCCTTGATCCCCTCTCTTCTCTCTAAATTTGTCCATCTATTCGCCATTTCTTTCTTTCCAACTTTACTTCCCCCCTTGAACCTTTCTCTTTCTCTCAATCTCTCCTACCCCTCTCTCTCACACATCACCCTCTATCCCCGTTTCTTCTCTCTCTCTCTCTTTCTCTCTACTCTACCTCTCATCCATCTGTCTGTCTTTCTATCTCTTCTCTCTCCGTACACTTTATCTTTATCAATGTTTAACATGGAAACATTAATATAAAATATGCGTAGAGGAATGAACAGACTCAAATAATCAAGCATTTCACCTTGTCAGCTATTATAAACACATTTGTACATTTATCAGCATTGAACTGCATGGAACAAAATCATATTTGATCTTGGAAATTTTTGATGAGACTAACAACAAAATTCATGTTTAATAAGATATATGTCAAATAGGAGCAAGAAATACAAATGAACTTTGAAGTGTGGAGTAATTTTGAACGAGGGACATTGTTTGAGCTACCAGTTTTGGAAACGCCCCCCTCTCAAAAAATGAAATCGAAGCTCTTATTTCCAATCATGTTTTGACTAATACGTGATGATACAAATTTTGCAAGGAAACATATATTTAGTAAAGTATTTATCTATCCGGACCGAATAGATATTGCGCATGTGTTGCGTAGTCCCATATACATCTTTCTGTGTACAGTGCTTGTAACTTTACCAAGACTGGGCCAAATTTCTTATCATTTTGATGATTCCAGAACTTTGCAGTACACACCAATACTTATATGCTAGATGATCAACCTTTTATGATCGATTCCACAACGTTTCTTTCACAATGCAATCGCATGACCAGAACTGGTCTTTACCTTTAAATACATACTAGCAATTTGATGATGCCATTTTCTAAACAGTTTACTAGTAATGTGTAGTAGAAGTGGTCAAGGTAGAAAAATAAACAAAAATAGAAACTTGGCTGTTTGATGCACTTGCTCAGAGAATTTTATTTACCAAAGTAAATAACTGGGAGAGGTATCAATGTATACCATGTTTTTTTTTACAGTCCATACATACAAGCTGAATATAATTTTTCATTTTCAGGCACTTATTCTCTCTTTGTAAGCTGTAGGATTTTAACTGTACCCACTTTAGTTTAGGATGCTATATTATATCAAGCATAGTATATATTTATCTGGTTTTTCCAGTCAAGAATGATCACAACCACACCCCAAAAAAGGCTCTGTGAATAGATCGATCTACTACTACAACCTCAACCCCAAAACAAAACAAACAGATTTGTTAACATTCTCCCAACTCCAGTTTAATGCCACAAACATCTGCAGCTGACCTGATGGGGTTATATATAAGGTGGTGTTATGTTGAAGTTTTGTCCCAGATATTACATATCATTGCAAGGTTAAATTTCTATCCAAAAGATCTCTTGCATTCATATGAATAAAATTACATGATTTACATTTCCAAATGTGTTCAGATAATGTAATATTTCAACCCCTAACTCCTCAACAAAACAAAGATAGTTTTTAAATGCATCTGAATTTTTTGAGTTAAAATTTAAACTTAGTCTTTCGATGAGCTATTACATATCTTGATGAGATTCAGTTTTTATCCAAAGGATCTTTGATATTTCCACATATGTTCAGACGATAATAGTGCCCCAAAATAAAATAAAAGCTTTCTGATTTAACTCTCTATTTGCCCTATGGATTGAAACTCTAAATTGCCACATTGTTTGGAGTATGTGTACCAATAAAGATTGTATGTTTCACAAACACATGTCAGATCAGTCCATTGTTTGTCTACCACAGCAGGCATAGAGTTAACATCTCTCTCCAACAATGCATGAACAGCGAGATTTCTTTCCCCAAAAGGTGAACGCAATGCTTCATCATCCTTTTTGACATCTCTGTCGTTCAACAGCAAGTTCACATTTTCAAAAATATCTGTTCTCATCATGAGATGGCGCTATTCTTTTAATCTCTGCAAAGACCTTGCTAAACCTGCCGGTGCCATGGCAAGGGGTGTCTTCTCCTCCTAAAAAAAAGAAGTAGGAACAAAAAGTGGAATCAATTAGAAATCAAATAGCTCTGAAAATGCATGCACATTGAAAATTCGCAATTCGCATTTAGATTGAAATGCGCTTTAAGTCAGGGAATACATTTTTTAAATCTTATTCTATAGGCTTTCATGCAGGATAACTTTTCATTGCTTTCCTCCTCCAACCCCCAACCCCGCCCCCCCCCCTAAAAACAAAAAATGATAACCAAAACAAAAAAAAAAAAAAAAATAATAATAATAATAATTTTAAAACAAAATAATAATAATAAACACAAATATGACACGCTCCATAAATTTGTGGTTTTCTCTTTAATCTTATCTTACTTATTCCTATTTCGTCCTATACTATCATAATTTATTTATATAAATGAAATTATTATTGCTATGAGCTACTAAATGATGCCTATGAGTTATCATAACATAAATGTTTTTAAATGAAAAAATGAATTAAAATTGTGTAACAGTATAGAAATGTCACAATCTAATGAGTAAAGAAAGAAGAGAACTTTCAAGCTAGACTCTGTCCTTTCAAATTCTTAAACCTTTGTTGACCCATTGGCTTCCAAATTATTCCCTACAGGTTTGATATAGGAGCCGTCTATTTCCAGTAGGCAATGAGTTAAATGAATGGATGATATTCTGCAAAATACTGTTTTCTTCACTGTGAGTTGCCTATGGTGGGAGCGTATACCAAACTGACCTTGTTCAATATTTCAAGGCTTGCACCGTGTTCTACGAGGGCCACAGCTTCCGCAGTTCTCTCCTCCTCACAGGCTAGATGTCTGAGAGGGAAGAAGGTACATAGATTAAAGTGATAGAACATTAAAATAAAGACAATGAATATGAATAAATGTGATTAAAATGTAGCTGTTCTAATCATTATCCAAAGGATACATTTTTTTCATAAAGTATTTTCTAAATATCCATCAGCATTATATTAAAAAAAAAGTTAAATATGTTCACAAAAATATCAGTAAATAATCATCCTATTTTTATTTTGGATTGTGGGTTTAGATTAGGTTAATAATATTAGTTCCTAAAGGATAAGAAATTAAGAAAATGTATATTATAGCAAACCCCTCATTTTTTCATTTCTGATAAACAATAGGGCATGAACAAATACATGTATCTGTACCATGTTTTATTCAAATATCTATCATCCAAGCATCATAATCAACATGATTCCTGGATAAGCCATGAAAACTATTTTTGATTACTAAAGTTTAAGGTTATCACTTACAATGGAGTGTTTCCTTGTTTATCTGTTGCATCCACTCTGCAGTTGAACTGGAGGAGGAGTTTGACGATCTCTGTGTTTCCTTTGCAGGCGGCGCGGTGGAGGGGCGTGGCTCCATTCTCATCACTGATGATTGGATCAGCTCCATGGTCCAAAAGAATCTCTGTCACCTGGAAGAGAGAGCATGACTATTATGTGGTTTGCCTTCTAAAACTCCACTCTCCTTCTCTCACTCCCTCCCCATCTCTTCATTTCTCTCTCAATCTTCCTATCTTTTCTCCCTCTTTTAATAATAATAATAATAAAAACGTTACTTATAAAGCGCTTACCACCGAAGTCTCTAAGCGCTATACACACAAAATAGACTGATATACAATTACATCTTATACAAAACTAAAAATGCAAATAAACCTACAAATAACAATACATATGGAATACACATCAAAGTGAACAGAGTTAATTAATCATCGAACGCAATTTTGAATAAATGTGTCTTGAGACTAGTTTTGAATAGGTTAACGGTTTGACAGTTTTTTACATTTAAAGGTAATTTGTTCCAAAGTTCAGCAGAAGCTTTGCGAAAGAAGCGATTACCATAAGAGAGAGTTGACACAGAAGTAGATACGAGGTTTAATTGTGAAGATGACCGTAAATTGCGTGAGGGTTTGTATTCCTCGATTAATTCTTGCAGATAAATTGGTGCCAATTCATGAATGCATTTATAAGTTAAAACTAAATTTTGTACATAATGCGGTACGTCACCGGCAACCAATGCAATTCGCGAAGTACTGGGGTGATGTGTTCACAAGAACGTGTGCGTGTTACAAGCCTGGCAGCAGAGTTTTGGATTCTCTGGAGTTTTGCAATGTGCGACTCCGGAAGGCCATAAAGAAGGCTGTTGCATTGATCAAGACGGCATGTAATAAATGCATGTATAAGCGTTTCGGTAGATTTTTTATCAAGAAAATTTCTAATACCACCTATCTTGTACAAGGCATATGAAGCTGAGCGACAAATATTTTTTATATAATCATCCATCCTAAGATCATTTTCTCTCCTCTATCTTTCTCTTTTTTTTTTCTCTCTCTCTCTCTCTCTCTCTGTCATTGGATTCGGGTTTTCATTCAAGAATTTCATTGATCAGTGTCTCGGTTATAAATCTCCATTCTCCTGCATTTAATCTACATTTGCCTCTCTGCACCCAGGTGTTGGATAGGCACCGGTTGGAAGGGATCCCTTCAATGCTATGAGCACGGAAAACAGTAGCTTAGCAGAGGCTGGCAATATTGGAGCGCCTGGAGCTCATTGAGTGGTGGATATTTGCTCTACAGTAGAGTCTGTGGCCTTGTATATACATATATATATTTGCATTAACCCCCACCCTCCCCCCCCCCCAATGTTAATGTATTATGTCAAGGGGTCACGTTCTGAATTTGATGGAATATGGCTCATTACTCCTGGTGGCATACACGCAAGTCAGACTGGGTGTGTACAAGGAGTAATAAAATAATACTATTAATGATTCTACATTGAATACAAACTTGGAATACTTTGGAAATTTGAATATTCGTGGAGAGGTTGAGATACAATATATCGCCTGTTTGGAACTAGAAAGAGGTTACTTCTGTGTTAAAGAATGTGAGTTATAACTACATGTATTCTGGCTCTCACAATAAATATGCAAATACTAACCTCGACCCTACTTCTTGATGAGGAGTAATGGAGAGGTGTCTGCCCTGTATGATTGGTTGCATTGACTTCAGCATTCTGACCAATCAGAGCAGAGACAATACCTGCATGACCAATGGATGCTGCAATGTGCAAAGGACTCCAACTTGACTGCAAAAACAAAACAAAAAATGTTTTGAAATACCTTCAGAAATGTTTAATCAAAATATTATGCATTTAAAGCCCAAGTTCACTCCAAAAATAACTTAACTTCAATAGTAAGCAGAGAAATCAGACCAACCAATCGCAAAAAGTTTGAGCAAAATTGGATAACTAATAAGAAAGTTATGAATTTGTGCCTGAACGTTAACTTCACAACAGATCTAATCTGTATTCAAATGTCTATAAGAATAAGCAGAATTAAGTGTAAACAGTTGGCAAGAGTTAAGATTCTCATATTTGGGTAGGCTTTATTTTGGAGTGGTGAAGTTCTGTTTTTATCATTTCAGAGTGCACAAAAACAGTAGTAATGCTGAAATAAATTGACAGAAGAAAAGAAAGAAAAATCTAAATAATTTGTAGACGTATTACAAATATGGAAGGGACAGATAAGTAAGAAGTACATGGGAGAAAGGGGAGCATAAAGAAGAGATATGAAGATGGAAAGTTGTAAATATCAAATTATGTTTAAAGGAGCTGTTTTTTTGTTGTTGCTTACTGCCAAAGTGAATTACCTTGCAGAGCTCCTATGTTACTTAGAGTTTCATCAAAGCACATCTCAAGCTTCCCAGAGCATAAACACTCTCTGCCTGTGCCTTTTTTAATGTCTCTTCTCATCTTCTTTTTTCATCAATATTTCTCCTTCTTCCTCTTGTCCTTCTTCCTCTTGTCCTTCTTCCTATCTTGTTTCTTCTTCTTTTTTTCCTTTTTTTCCTTCTCAGCTCAGGAAAAGAAACAATGAGAATAGAGGAATAATATATCTTTTTCAATAGAACATTTAGATAGAGAAAAGAGGGAGAGGGGCAGGGATAGACAGTGAAGGAAGACAGAGATGGCTCAGACTGGGATAGGGAAATAGACAATGACGTGTGGAAAGAGGATAAATTGGAATGATATAATGCAAACAATCTCCTCAAGGTTCTGTTTAACGAGGCAAAACAGTGTCAAACACTTACATCATCTGATACATTGACTGGAACTCCATTTTCCAACAGATACTGGACAACCTCAAACTTTGCTCCAGATGTCGCCCAGTGAAGGGGCATACGATCACTCTGTAAAATAATTATAAAAAATGACAAATAAGACGTGTTATTCTAAAAAAAATGTTGTGTGCAATTGTGTACATAGCTATGCCTCAAGCCTCAAGGTCGATCTTAATTTTTTTAAATTATGAAACAGCTACACAATATTTGCTAATGTTAACTTTGATCGTAAAGTGATATCGTATTTACGGAGTAAGCAAGTTAAACAGCAGAATGTGTTGATTATTTTGTTTCCTGTCAAACGATGACACATGCTGAATGCTGGATAACAATTTTTTTTTAAACAGAAATTCTAGGTGTTTTCTACTCTGAGCTTTTTGCACGAGAGCAGAGAGTAGACTACTACTCACATTTAAAATGGATGGGTTTTATACGTGAAAAACTTGGTGTTTCTTTGACTTTGTTTAAAATTGATTCATTTATAAAATTTAACTTGATTTGTCTAAACTCAAATTAGATTCTAGACTACAAATAATTTGATAAGATCTCTCCCAGCTAGTCTGAGTAGGTCTAAGTCATATTTAATTTAACAGTCATCTTCTTCTTCTTCCTAAAAAGTGCAGGCTTCATGAAATGAAGATTAACGCAGATCTACATGTTAATTGATTTATGATTATATGATCGGTTGATTTTATCGAAGTTTAGTTCAATCATTTCAAATTCTAAATGATTAAGCCTGCCTCCAATCGAAATATTTGCACGTCGCGGATGTCGCGCATCGCGTCGACCGTCGACCGTCGCACAGTGGGCCAGAATCGCCTCAAAGTGTGCCAAAATTCAAAATTGGCGAAAGTGAATTTTTATATTTTTTTCATTCGCTTGGGGAAGAAAACATTCTAAAGAATATTTTTCCACCCATATTTTAATATTTAGCGAGTTTTAAAAGTGTCATATACCCCTGCGAACATGGGAAAATCTATATGTTGCTCCAAAAGTGATAAAAGAGGCAACTTTACAATAGGTGTTGAGAATTTATGAAGGGAAAAGCAATCAACTTGATACTGCGTGCACTTCTTGCCTATTGGTAACCCAATTAGAAAATACAATGACCAAATTTATTGAAGCTTCATTTTGGGAAAAATTAGCATTAAATTTCACAAAAAAAGGAAAAAAATTGCAATTTTTTATAAATGTAGCATGTTTATTAGGATTCCGGCCGATTCCCGCAGTGATGTTAATCTCAAAATGTCCGTCTATACCTAAGCTTTCCATGTATGGTATTTCTTTTTGCGAAAATTTGCTACCCTGCATGTGCAGGCGCTTTTCCTTCCCACGTCCATCGATTATTATTAGGCATAATCGGTACACATTTGTACTGTTTATGTTTACGCACAGCCGATTCAACGCTTGTCCGCATAACCATGGCAACGCACAGTGGGCCAGGGAGGAACCAAAGTGCGCCAAAACTCATTTTTGGTGATTTATTTTTCTTCAATTCTCTTCTTGACCAGTTGAACTGTAATACATTGAGGAATACCTCAGTAAAATATTTAATTCCGGTAAGCACAACTAGGGTATAAATTTACTTCTTCAAACAGCAAAATCCTACATGTTCACAGTTTTAGTGCAAAAGTGACTCATTTTGTAAATCTTTCAATTTAACATGAAGTTCTTAAGTTATTGATATGAAATTGCTCTCACATATTCCTGATAGTTCATTTCGTTCAATGAAATGGTTAAAATGTATAGAAACACAATCTTCATGATATATTAAAGGTTAATTCACTGAAAAATGGACTAATTATCCATGTTGTTTAAAAATCCAGAGGAAACGTTTAGATTTCCGCAGAGTTCCGCTTATATTTTAATACCACCATTTTGTATGATGTCTAAGCTTTAAGTTGATACCAAATTTGGCTGCCCGATCTTGCCCGTTGTCATGTTAAAGCCGATTCCCCTAGCCACATTGTCCCGAAAAATATGTTTGTTTTTAGTCCGAGGCTGAATCATGAAGGATTCGCGGTCATAAATCACGGCGCTTGGGGGCGCGTGACACTTGTTCTGACACTGCGGACCAAAATAAACACATTTTTCGGGGCAAAGTTGCAAGAAAAACGGCTCTAACATAAGAACGGGCACAATCGGGCAGCCAAATTTGGTATCAACTTAAAGCTTAGATATCAGAGAAAATGTTGGTAATACCATTTAAGCGAAAATCCCTGGACATCCAAACATTTCCTATGGATTTATAGAAAATAAATCCCCAGAAATTAGTTTTGGCACACTTTGGTTCCTCCCTGGCCCACTGTGCGTCGGCCCTGAATTGCGCACATGTAAAACCTTACCGTACATAAAATTGAACAAGTGGGGCTACAAGTACAATATCTCTCTACCTGCTTACCTGGTCTAACTTTAAGAGCAGAGATTTATCCTCGGTTGCTCTCACCCTTAGTGCAGCAAGGTCACCATCGTATGCCAATTTCCAAATGTCAACTGTATCCATTTTAAAGTATGATAAAATACCTAATTTAAACAAGATAACGTGACAAAGCAGTTTTGAAAATAGCAGCCGCTCTCTCAATCACTTATGAAGTGCCAATAAAGAGAAGATGGTACACCAAAACTAATATGGAAAAAAGGTATGGAATCTGCTAAAAATTGACACAAAAAATAATCAATCGAAAGGTGATGATTAAATAAAAAAATAACCGAGAGACAGATTGACAAAGGATGAACACCATCCACCCATGTCATCCTCCCCCCCCCCACACCCAGTGGCGCGATTCCAGGATTTCTATGAGGGGGGGGGGGGGCCCTAATTTGAAATTATGCGAGCCAAATATTGGTATTACGTAATGGGGGGGGGGGGGGGGGTGCGCGCGAAGCTTTGACATTTCATTTAATTATGAGAGAAATGGTAAGACGATTAGTTGTGCCGTTCTCGCAAATAGTCTCCCCCTCCAGCGCGAACGGCGCGGAAGCTTTTACGTTTCATTAATTCATTTATAGAGAAAGAAGACGATTCGTATAACCATTCTAGACCCCGGAAACTCAGGGGTTTAAGGCAATAAATAACGGTCAGATAAGCATTCAGGGGCCCGCCTTAGGGCCCCTGGTGGGGTCGAGGGTGTTGAAACTCCGGAAGCTCAGGGGCTTTGGCATTAAATTACTGTCAGATTAGCATCCATGGGTCCGCCTTAGGGCCCTTGGCGGGGTCCAGGGGAAGAGCCCCCGGAAGCTCAGGGGTTTTAGGCATTTGATTACGGTCAGATGAACATATTTTTATACCTTATTTGTGACACTGGCAAGACACTGGTTGGCGTGAGGTCCCGCGGGCGGAGCCCCCAGAAGCTCAAGGGTTTTAGACACTAAAATACGGTCCGATGAGTATCAAGGGGCCCGCCTTAGGGCCCTTGGTTGGGTCCACTTGGCAGAGCCCCCGGAAGCTCAGGGGTTTTAGGCGTTTAATTACGGTCAGATGAGCATTTTTTATACCTTATTTTGTTGTGACATTGGCAGTTATTAAATTTGTTTTTACTTTCTTGCTCTCTTTCTTTCTATTTCTCTTTAATATACTTTTTCAAAACAAGTGGGGGGGGGGGGGGGTGGGGGGGAGGGAGCTGGAGGCTTCCTAACCCGCCGTTCCGCGGGCCCTGACATGAAGGCATCTCAAGAAGCATATTTCTTGCCTGGCTGTAAATTTAGGAATTTGTTATTTTACAACAAACGCAAAAAAAAAGTATAGTTTATTAAAAAATGGGGAAAAATCTCGGAAAATTATGTTATTTCAGCATTATGTGTAAACCACCGTTATGGAATTAGAAATAAACCACGTTTGAATTTTATTTTCCCCGAGCCCCCTCCACGATAGGTACGCTAGTGCCCCGCCCAGGCGCACCGGAAGCAGTTTGGGATTAGGGGGGAGGGGGCAAACATTCCAGGGGGCTCACCTTCCAGGGGGCAGTGACGTAATGAATGAGCAAAAACGTTTGGAAGTGTGGGGAGGGGGGGGGGGGGGGAGAAGGGAAATCTGCATCACCACCACTCTTACACGTTACATGCAGGGGCGTCGCCAAAGGGGGGGGTGTGGGGGGG
>JAVYIG010011527.1:0-60145 GCA_035222895.1 Strongylocentrotus droebachiensis | reverse complement strand
TACTCTAAAGAATGTATTCGACAAACATGTTTTTGAGCTTCTAGTTAGGCTCCCACGCTCCTCAGGATACAATCAGTGATCACGAAATGATTAATTTGTTTTGATGTAAAACCTACTAGCGTGAACATCATTTATACAAATGATTTCAATCAAGGTACGTTTCCTTTCAGAATGTTTCTTTCAAATAGGTTTTTCTTTCTTCTTTTACCCTTGTATACAAGCCCAGCCTTATGAAATATATTATTTGTCTAGATTTGTGTGGTGCCTAGGCAGCCACTCTCGACTTCTCTCTCGCTCTCTCTCTCTCTCTCTCTCTCTCTCTCTCTTTGTGTTAACAAATCCAGGGTCCATGAGTAAACCCACAATCGTTTGAATAATATAAACTAAAAAGAAGACACCCCCAGAAAAACCCACTACATACACAATCAGTTCCATAACACAACGTTTTTAATTTAGAGAAGAAAATTCGTTAGGCTGCGATTAAGCTTTACCTTGTAGAATCGTGAAATTTAATGTCGGGTGATGATTTTGTCTTCAACTTAACATAGAGAGCCTCCTTCGGTATCTTTCTACATGATGTCATAATGACATAACTATATCATGGCTTTTACAATTTCAAAGAATATTCAAATAATCCCTCTTACACGTCAACGTGGTCAATCAGACCATGTCGTTCATGAAGTGAAGCCCTCTTAGATACAAGTATAGCATACCATATAGCTAAATGCGTAAATGTAGTTCGGTATTTACATTTTTGGGTTTCACTTATTTCCTGAATTACATTATAGATAGATAGATAGTTTATTGGTTTCCACAATATCTCATTTTACAAAGAGTGTAACAACATATTTAAAATCATTATTTTGTACATATACATACAGTACCGGTACACACTATTCAGAATATTGTCCATTAAGTTTAACCTAAGAGATACAGTGGCGGAGCCTATGGAAAAGCAGAGCTTGTTGTGGATAGGCTCCTTAAACTAAACATGACATAATTAACTAAAGTAAAGTTTATAAAATACAAATACACGCTAAAACAGGGAAAGGGAGATTACAGGGATACATGAACCGATACTCACAGTTAACTACAAAAGACAAGGAAAAGGGAAGGGAATATATCTGCAGCTTATTGAAACAATATTACAATATAGTTTGTTCTCCATATGAGTATATTATAAACATAGTTGGTATGGTCATACGTTTATAGTTACTCATTGTAATGAACATAAGTATACAGTTTGGAGACAAGAATAGTCAAGAATCAGGAATGACAATATGTATTCAAATAATAACTTTTCAATTTTCTTCTGAATACATGTACACTTACAGACCTTTTAATCACAGAATCGAGAGAATTCCAGAACTTAGGACCTGTATATATTAAGGTATTTTGAGCAAAGCTTGTTCTCGTTCTAGGAAGGTGATAGGAAAACGCTTGTCGGGTAGAATATTCGTGGACTTGATTTCTTTTCTTAAACAAATAAGATAGTGCCTGGGGCAGTTCGTTGTTATTCAGCTGAAACATGAGGCAGCCTAATTGTAAATTAAAAATATCCCGAACTCTCAGTACTTTAGTATTAAAGAAAAGAGGGCTCGAGTGAGTACGAATAGGTACATTGCAAATTGTTCGTATTGCTCTTTTTTGAACAACCAGGATTTTGTCCAGTTGAAGTTTCAATGAACTACCCCAGGCAAGAATACCATAGTTCAAGTAGGGCAACATTAAAGTGGAGTACAACATTTGCAATACATATGTTGGGAACATAGGTTTCAGTTTGTATATAACACCAGCATTTCTTGATAGTAATGAACACAAATAATTTGTATGTATTTTCCAGGACATTTTATCATCGATAAACAGGCCAAGAAACTTGGTCGATTTTACTTTCTTAATTTTAACATTGTTGAAACAGATATCTCCAGGTAAATCGGAAATTGAATTGCTAAATAATATGAAATTAGTTTTGTCCAAGTTCAGTGACAGTCTATTCGCAAAAATCCATTGTGCAATATTCTCAAGTTCCGAATTTACAGTTTCAACAAGAATTTGAGGATTCTGATGAGAATAAAATATGCTTGAGTCATCTGCGTATAGTATAAATGACAATAGTGTGGATGAAAATTTGAAGTCATTTATATATGTTATGAATAGTAGAGGCCCTAAGAGAGATCCCTGAGGAACACCGCACGTGACAGGCTTGACACTCGATGCAATCCCATTTAATGAAACGAACTGTGTACGACTACTGAGGTAACTTTTGTACCACTCCAACGCCTTACCCCTGACACCATAATGCTGAAGTTTTTTAAACAAAATGTTATGATCAATCGTGTCAAATGCCTTGGAAAAATCCAAAAATAATCCTACAGTATGACAGCGGTCGTCAAGAGCAGACGCAATTTTATTAATAAAAAGTAGTATAGCATGAGAAGTAGAATGTTTCTTTCGAAATCCAAACTGAGAGTCCGCCAAAATTCCACAACGTGTGAAAAAATTAAATGTTCGAGTGTAGATCAGTTTTTCAAGAATCTTTGATAAAGTAGTGAGTAGAGAGATCGGTCTGTAATTACTACGTTCTAGAGGATCACCCTTTTTAAAAATCGGTACAACTTTTGCTATCTTCATTTTTCCAGGTACTGTGCCATTTAACATTGACATATTCATAATATGAGTTACAGGTACGATTATTTCTTTAATGACACTTTTCAGTAACTTATTGGTAATATCATCGTAACCTGGGGTCTTTTTAATCTTTAAATTTTTCACAATTTCAGTTAATTCTTGTTCATTGGTTGGTACCATAAATAGTGTAGTGGGGTTGGGATTATTCAAAAAGCAATCAAATGATTTTGCCGACGTTGGTATAGATCGAGCCAAATCTGGCCCAATATTGGTAAAAAAGTCATTAAATATTTCGGCAATAGTTTGTTTGTTTTCAGTTGCTGTTCCATGGTCCTTAATTTTAGAGATATTTCGTGAATTTGGTGAACTATTAAGTACATTCTTTATGGTTCTCCATGTCCCTTTAATGTCTCTGTTACAGGAAGTAAACTTTTTACAATAATACTCTTTTTTAGCATTCCGAAGCAGGTTTGTCAAAGTATTTTTATAAGTTGTGTACTTCATGCGATTTTTATTTGTGGGGATACATTTGTATTTGTAGAATAGCCTATTTTTCCTGTTAATTGATTTCAAAAGAGTAGAGTTAACCCAAGGCATTCGAGGAGTCTTTTTATAACTAGAGAGTTTGCGATTCTGTATCGGGAAAGCTTCATTGTACAGTTGAATAAAGATATTCCAAAATTTCTCATAAGATATATTTACGTCTTCTTCATTTAAGACCATGGTCCAATCAACATTTCCAAGTTTAGCTTTAAAATTATTCACATTTCTTGGGGTAATTTTTCGCTGGTTCTTATTATGGTGTGGACCGGATTCTTGTTTCTGTGCCAATGAACAAAGTGCAAATATAGGATAGTGGTCTGAAATATCTGAGAGAATAATTCCTGCATCTGGAAAAGGCTGCATGTTGCAAAATATATTGTCAATGATGGTTTTAGAATTTTCTGCTGCCCTTGTAGGTTTTGTTATGAGCGGTAGTAATGAGAATGAAGCCATAGTGCTCACAAAATCCATTACAAATGCATTTGAGTCATATTTTAAAAGATCAGCATTAAAGTCGCCCATCAATAAGCACGACTTAGATGTGAAAATAGGATGAGACAAGATATTTTGAATTCCAAGAATAAATTCCTCAGTGTGAGATTGCGGTGGTCTGTATACTATGCCAACAACAATATTCTTATCACCTATAACACATATTTCAATAAATAGTTATGATAAACTGATATATATATATGATGAAATCAGGCTTGTAAAGGATGGTGGACCTGAAAATCAGGTAAATTGTCATAGCCAGAAGCCAAAATATCGTTTTTCCCTTTTTTTTTCACTGCAGTTACAATTATGTCTGTCTGAGTTTGCTCGTATATTATTTTGGCGAGGAATGTTTGTATCGAGGTGGAACAAAGTAATACCCAGATTTGTACATGTTTAAACTACAAACAGTATTCCATTGTGATTTTACTCTAAAGAATGTATTCGACAAACATGTTTTTGAGCTTCTAGTTAGGCTCCCACGCTCCTCAGGATACAATCAGTGATCACGAAATGATTAATTTGTTTTGATGTAAAACCTACTAGCGTGAACATCATTTATACAAAAGATTTCAATCAAGGTACGTTTCCTTTCAGAATGTTTCTTTCAAATAGGTTTTTCTTTTTCTTCTTTTACCCTTGTATACAAGCCCAGCCTTATGAAATATCTTATTTGTCTAGATTTGTGTGGTGCCTAGGCAGCCACTCTCGACTTCTCTCTCGCTCTCTCTCTCTCTCTCTCTCTCTCCCTCTCTCTCTCTCTCTCTCTCTCTTTGTGTTAACAAATCCAGGGTCCATGAGTAAACCCAAATCGTTTGAATGATATAAACTAAAAAAAAGACACCCCCAGAAAAACCCACTACATACACAATCAGTTCCATAACGCAACGTTTTTAATTTAGAGAAGAAAATTCGTTAGGCTGCGATTAAGCTTTACCTTGTAGAATCGTGAAATTTAATGTCGGGTGATGATTTTGTCTTCAACTTAACATAGAGAACCTCCTTAGGACTCCTTTCTACATGATGTCATAATGACATAACTATATCATGGCTTTTACAATTTCAAAGAATATTCAAATAATCCCTCTTACACGTCAACGTGGTCAATCAGACCATGTCGTTCATGAAGTGAAGCCCTCTTAGATACAAGTATAGCATACCATATAGCTAAATACGTAAACGTAGTTCGATATGTACATTTTAGGCGTTTCACTTTATTTCCTGAATTACATTATGAAATACAGTACGACCCAGAAAAAACAAAACCGAGAATTATCGATGTTTTGTCATAACTTAATTACAATTATAATTAATAAATGACACATATTTTTAAAGCTTAGGTCCTCCTCGTTCATTTGATGGAACTCATATAATGCATATTTCAGGTATGAGTCATTAAAAGCAATTTGAAGGAAGGAAACCAAAAAGTCAATTTGAGTGCGGTATCTGAATTTCAAAAGGAAAATCACATTTCAAGAACGTTCAGTTTCCGCCCTTCATATGACACCTCAATCAGGACAAATGACCAAGGAATAACGAAGTTGTGTTTGTTTAAAGTGAGGTTGCATTTCCATAATTTGATTTTAAAATTTCGTTTTTTACTGGCTTCCTGCCGTAGCAACAAACGGAATTGACAAAAGACTTAACTCCGTTTCGTTGACGATCATACATAGACGAAAGACTTCATGCATGGCTGATTGTCAATGAAGTCTTTTGTCAATTCTGGTTGTCGCTACGGTAGGCAGCCAGTGAAAACGAACTTGTTAATTTGTTGTAATTGTGATTAAGTTATGATAAAACATCGATAATTCTCGGTTTCGTTTTTTCTGGGTCGCACTGTATATATCAGGCTTGTAAATGATGGTGGACCTGAATATCAGGTAAATTGTCATAACCAGAAGCCCTAATATCGTTTCCCTTTTTTTTCACTGCAATTATAATTATATCTGTCTGAGTTTGCTCGTATATTTTTTCGGCGAGGAATGTATGTATCGAAGTGGAACAAAGTAATACCAAGATTTGGACATGCTTACACTTCAAAAAGTTTTCCATTGTAATTTTACTCTAAAGAATCTATTCAACAAACATGTTTTTGAGCTTCTAGTTAAGCACCCACGCTCCTCAGGATACAATCAGTGATCACGAAATGATTTTATTTATTTTATTTAAAACCTACTACCCTGAACATCTTTAAAAATGATTTCAATCAAGGTACGTTTCCTTTCAGAATGTTTCTTTCAAATAGGTTTTTCTTTCTTCTTTTACCGTAGATTTGTGTGGTATCTAGGGTTTCCCTCTAGAGTGCTCTCTCTCTCTCTCTCTCTCTCTTTGTGTTAACAAATCCAGGGTCCATGAGTAAACCCAAATCGTTTTAATAATATAAACTAAAAAGAAGACACCCCCAAAACCCACTACAGAAACAATCAGTTCCATAACACAACGTTTTCTATTTAGAGAAGCAAATTCGTTAGGCTTCGAGCAAGGTAACTTGTAGAATCTTCAAATTTAATGTCGGGTGATGATTTTGTCTTCAACTTAACATAGAGAGTCTCCTTCGGTCTCCTTTCTACATGATGTCATAATGACATAACTATATCATGGCTTTTACAATTTCAAAGAATATTCAAATAATCCCTCTTACACGTCAACGTGGTCAATCAGACCATGTTGTTCATGAAGTGAAGCCCTCTTAGATACAAGTATAGCATACCATATAGCTAAATGCGTAAATGTAGTTCGGTGTTTACATTTTAGGGGTTTCACTTTATTTCCTGAATTACATTTTGAAATACAGTACGACCCAGAAAAAACAAAACCGAGAATTATCGATGTTTTATCATAATTTAATTACAATTATAATTAATAAATGACACATATTTTTAAAGCTTAGGTCCTCCTCGTTCATTTGATGGAACTCATATAATGCATATTTCAGGTATGAGTCATTAAAAGCAATTTGAAGGAAGGAAACCAAAAAGTCAATTTGAGTGCGGTATCTGAATTTCAAAAGGAAAATCACATTTCAAGAACGTTCAGTTTCCGCCCTTCATATGACACCTCAATCAGGACAAATGACCAAGGAATAACAAAGTTGTGTTTGTTTAAAGTGAGGTTGCATTTCCATAATTTGATTTTAAAATTTCGTTTTTTACTGGCTTCCTGCCGTAGCAACAAACGGAATTGACAAAAGACTTAACTCCGTTTCGTTGACGATCATACATAGACGAAAGACTTCATGCATGGCTGATTGTCAATGAAGTCTTTTGTCAATTCTGGTTGTCGCTACGGTAGGCAGCCAGTGAAAACGAACTTGTTAATTTGTTGTAATTGTGATTAAGTTATGATAAAACATCGATAATTCCCGGTTTCGTTTTTTCTGGGTCGCACTGTATATATCAGGCTTGTAAATGATGGTGGACCTGAATATCAGGTAAATTGTCATAACCAGAAGCCTTCATATCGTTTCCCTTTTTTTCACTGCAATTATAATTATATCTGTCTGAGTTTGGTCGTATATTTTTTCGGCGAGGAATGTATGTATCGAAGTGGAACAAAGTAATACCAAGATTTGGACATGCTTACACTTCAAAAAGTTTTCCATTGTAATTTTACTCTAAAGAATCTATTCAACAAACATGTTTTTGAGCTTCTAGTTAAGCACCCACGCTCCTCAGGATACAATCAATGATCACGAAATGATTAATTTGTTTTGATGTAAAACCTACTAGCGTGAACATGTATAAAAATGATTTCAATCAAGGTACATTTCCTTTCAGAACGTTTCTTTGAAATAGGTTTTTCTTTCTTCTTTTACCGTAGATTTGTGTGGTATCTAGGGTTTCCCTCTAGAGTGCTCTCTCTCTCTCTCTCTCTTTGTGTTAACAAATCCAGGGTCCATGAGTAAACCCAAATCGTTTTAATAATATAAACTAAAAAGAAGACACCCCCAAAACCCACTACAGAAACAATCAGTTCCATAACACAACGTTTTCTATTTAGAGAATCAAATTCGTTAGGCTTCGAGCAAGGTAACTTGTAGAATCTTCAAATTTAATGTCGGGTGATGATTTTGTCTTCAACTTAACATAGAGAGTCTCCTTCGGTCTCCTTTCTACATGATGTCATAATGACATAACTATATCATGGCTTTTACAATTTCAAAGAATATTCAAATAATCCCTCTTACACGTCAACGTGGTCAAACAGACCATGTCGTTCATGAAGTGAAGCCCTCTTAGATACAAGTATAGCATACCATATAGCTAAATGCGTAAATGTAGTTCGGTATTTACATTTTAGGGGTTTCACTTTATTTCCTGAATTACATTTTGAAATACAGTACGACCCAGAAAAAACTAAACCGAGAATTTTCGATGTTTTATCATAACTTAATTACAATTATAATTAATAAATGACACATATTTTTAAAGCTTAGATCCTCTTCTTTCATTGATGGAACTCGTATGATGCATAATTCACGTATGAGAGATTAAAAGCAATTTGAAGGAAGGAAACCAAAAAGTCATTTTACGTGCGGTATCTGAATTTCAAAAGGAAAAAGTTTCTGCCCCTTCATATGACACCTCAATCAGGACAAATGACCAAGGAATAGCAAAGTTGTGTTTGTTTAAAGTGATCCTTGCATTTCCATTATTTGATTTTAAAAGTTCGTTTTTACTGGCTTCCTGCCGTAGCAACAAACGGAATTGACAAAAGACTTAAATCCATTTCGTTGACGATCTGACATAGACGAAATACTTCATGCATGGCTGATTGTCAATGAAACGGAGTTAAGTCTTTTGTCATTTCTGCTTGTCGCTACGGCAGGCAGCCAGTGAAAATAACTTGTTAACTTTTTGTAATTGTGATTAAGTTATGATAAAACATCGATAATTCTCAGTTTCGTTTTGTCTGGGTCGCACTATACATATCAGGCTTATAAAAGATGGTAGACCTGAATATCTGGTAGAGTGTCATAACCAGAAGCCAAAATATCGTTTTCCCTTTTTTTTTCACTGCAGTTATAATTATGTCTGTCTGAGTTTGCTCGTATATTATTTTGGCGAGGAATGTTTGTATCGAAGTTGAACAAAGTAATACCCAGATTTGTACATGCTTACACTTAAAATAGTTTTCAATTGTGATTTAACTGTAAAGAATCTTTTCGACAAATATGTTTTTGAGCTTCTAGTTAAGCACCCACGCACCTCAGCAGGGGCGTACGCAGAGGGGGGGGTTGGGGGTTCAAACCCCCCCTTGGTATTTATATGTGTGTAAACCCCCCCCCCCTAAAAAAAACTACCCCCCCCCCCTTTGTTTATTTTGTTTTTAATTAAAAAAAAATTTAAAAAAAAAAAAAAAATTATGCCCACGGCTAACGTAAAGTGACCTTACCCCCCCCCCCCCCACCCCCCCAACGAAAAAAAAATGTCAAATTTTCAAATTTCGAGACCAAAAAAAAAAAAAAAAGTGTCCGCTTACCCCCCCCCCCCCCCCCCCCCCCCCCCCCCCCCCCCCCCCCCCCCCCCCCCCCGACTGAGCGACTTTTCGGCCGGCGCGATTTTCAAATTTTCGGGAGCAAAATATTTTGGGCCAGATTTTAACCCACCCCCCCCCCCCCCCCCCCCCCTTGAAAAAATCCTGCGTACGCCCCTGGTCCTCAGGATACAATCAGTGATCACAAATTTTTACAAATGATTTCAATCAAGGTACGTTTCCTTTCAGAATGTTTCTTTCAAATAGGTTTTTCTTTCTTCTTTTATCGTTGTATACAAGCCCAGCCTTATGAAATAACTTATTTGCATACTCCTAGGAAGTCACTCTCGACTTCTCTCGCGCGCGCTCTCTCCCTCTCTCTCTCTCTCTCTCTCTCTTTCTCTCTTTGTGTTAACAAATCTAGGGTCCATGAGTTAACCCAAATCGTTTTGATAATATAAACTAAAAAGATGAAAGTTGTGTTTGTTTAAAGTGATGCTTGCATTTCCATAATTTGATTTTAAAAGTTCGTTTTTACTGGCTTCCTGCCGTAGCAACAATCGGAATTGACAAAAGACTTAACTCCGTTTCGTTGACGATCAGTAAAACTCTACGTGATGCTAGGAGTCCACTGGGCCAGCGCCAGTTGGTGCCAGTTCGCGCCAAAGATTATGTGATTGGCGCGTAGTGGCTCGCTGTGGCGCCGAATTAATGTCCGCTCGGCATGTGTCGCCAAGTGGAATAAACTGGGTTCCATATGGCGTGCGCCAAATGCCACCCGGCTTGCTCCAAAATGTTGCGCCAGTTTGCGCCAGTTCGCGCCATTACACGGCCATTTGATTCCAAAATTCACCCTGTTGGCGCCATTCGCGCCAATAGACGGCTACTTTGCGCCACTTGGTGAATAGTTTGTGCCAAAGGTCGCCAAATTGGTTTGAACTTGCCGCCGCTTGGCGCTACTTGCCGACTATATAAATACCGGCCATCGGCTACCTGGTTCAGACCCTCCTCAGCTGCTGTATGAACAACATCTCTACTACAATTTTGATAGGCGGCAAGTGGCGCCGAATGGTGGGCAACCAGGTGGCATTTGGCGCGAAGTAGTCACCAATCGGGTGCCGTTTGGCTCGCGCCACTGCACATTTGGCGCGCACTTGGCGCCAAGTGGCGCCATGTGGCGCGAAATCTCATTGGCGCAACTTGGCGCGCCATTACATTCCAGTGGATTCCAATAGGCGGATTGTTTGCGCCAAAGGGCGATATGTTAGCGCCATTTGGTGCCACTTGGCGCTGATTGCTCGATGCAAGTGGCGCGACGAAAATTTCAAACATTTTGAAATTTTCTTGCCGTCACATTCAAATTTGGTGCCGTTACGGGCCACCACGAGCCAGTTGGGAGGCAGTTTGAGCCACTTCACGCCACTAGGCACCTTATTGGCGACACTAGGCGCCACAGTAAATTGCATTGGCGCAAACTGGCACCAACTGGCGCCGCCCAGTGGACTCCTAGCATTAAGGACTCACCGATATAGCTGCACTGTACTGTAGTCCAATGTTCCTCGATGCGATGCTGTGATGTTCCGATATCTCCGTATATTAATACTTCTCGTGGTGCAACTCTGGTTCTGTGTTCTGCGTTCTGACTGAGGCGGCGGGATTAAGCCTCTTTATATACGGCGCACGCATGTACATGCGAGCATGGAAAGCCACCCGACGCGCGCACATGCGTGCGGTCCGTATTGATTATTTCCCATCTTCCTCCCAACTAAATAGACTAAATTATACTCAGTTATATATTTATCATTATCTAGATTACAGTGTCCCAGTAACATTACCTCAGATCCCGAAGCAAAATCCTGGATTTAACTCATGTCACAAACGTAATTATAAACCTTTACGCCTTTAATTTTTTTTTTAAATCTGCTTAAGTTAAAAATAAGAACGAACACTGTAAAAACCAGGGTGTAGAAATTCTTACACCAGTACGGTATTGAATTTGTTTGACACCATTAGTGATGATTATAGTCTCAGTGGTGTTATTTTTTAACACCGGTCAGATTTAAGCATGCATTAATAATTACTGGGTGTAAAATAACATGGTGTAGTGTTATGCTCGGTGTTGAAAGTATCATCACGTGATTTCATTTAAGGCGGTTGATTGGTCGAATAAGTTTTCACAAAGTGTACGCGCGATTAATGATTACTTTACACGTGTTCTCAGAAAAATACATTTTTCATGATTTGTTAAGCAAATTATGACAATGCACATCAATTTTGTGATTTGTATTTTCCTTTGGCAATTATTGACCAATAGATTATTTGTCCGATCTTGTTACAATTACATTAACGTTTTAGCAATAGATATATTGATTATATTATGATTACTAACCAAGAAACGACATGCATGTTTATTATATATTCGTGTATCAGCCTGTATCACTTAAATGTTTATCTTAAATATACTTCAAATGATCTATGTGATGAAGTTAATGCAATGGAGATTAGAATATACCTATCGGTGGACAGTTTCCAAGATCGATTGTGAATTATCAGTTTACCACTGGTTCTTCTACCCTGGTCGATAATGGTAGATAATAGGAAATATGGAATGTGGGACCATTAGAAACCCATAAAAAAAAAAAACCAAAAATGGAATTGAATTTGTTATGATTCCAGATATTGGTGTTAATCTACACCAGTAGGAGTTGTCAAATATTAACACCAAAAATGGAAGTTAAATTATCTTATTCCAGAAAATGGTCTTAAGTAACACCAGAGGAGTTGTCCGATATCGATACCAAGAAAGTGTTAAATTGAACACCCTTGGTGTTAATTTTAACACTCTAGTTTTTGCAGTGAAGTTTTACTTTTGACGGAAGTTAGACTTTGAGTTTAGACCCTACTTTAGTTTTAGTTTTAGTTTTACTTGTACTTTTAGTATTAGTAGTTTAGCTAATACATTTAATTTAGAGTCTATAACTCTAGATCATCATTTTATAATTATCAATTTATGTCAGCCACTAGTCAGTGATTGAGAGGTGAGTAGATCAGGATCTAGACAGAACTGAGTCACTGTGACTTTACTTGTAAAGGTATGCTTGGGGTGTAAGCAGCTTCAGGGCTCCAAGCCCAAGGCCAACATGGCCAAGGCAAGGGGGGTTATGAAAATTATCATCATGCTGAGCTGAGATGGCATGGGATATGTAGATCCTCCTTTTTAACTGATAGGGAATACGTTGCCTTTCAAGCAAAAAGGGAGACTGAAGTAATCTCATGAGAAGTCTACCAGTTGGGGAACAGTGCACACACATTTAGCATATTTTTGTCCATTGTCTGTACTCAAAGTGTGTTTTAAAGGCCACACTTTAGTATTCTTGGTCCCTCATCCTATAACATAATTCTTTTTAACAAGTGTTCTTGATACCAGCAAATGCAACTCCACTCCGTGTTTTAAAGAATTGTCCAACCAAGCACCATACCAGATGATGTACATGTCACAACATTGCACAGGAGAATCTACTAGGAATAACCTACACTTCAGTGGTAATGATTATGATGATGTTTTTGCTTTCACTTAGTTTCAGATGCAGTAGATACAATTTGCACTTATATGAAGGAAGCACTAGAACTGGTAAATCTATTTTCAATGCCGTAGGCCAGATACAAATCCAGATGAGAATAGTTTTCATGGTCTGTGAATGAAAATCACACATTAGAAGCATATAGAGAGTTATGATTAATCATGACCGGTCTGTATAATGCCATCCATTGATTTGCGCTCACTACCGAACTTGCGATCGATAAAAATCTTTGAAATACACTGCTATTATATATGATGGCTACATAAGCAATTACATATTACAGGGAAATATAGATATGGAATATGTAACGCACTTAGCAGACATAGTACAAAGCTGGACAGGAACATGTTTCTAATTTTGGCGAAGGCTATATAAGTGCATGACCATTGGTATATAATATTTTCAGCTAAAACTTCTATGAACCAAAATTGGAATATTTGTTGTAAATAGATTGTATAGAGTCAAGTCTTGATCGTCAAGTACCAAGCACACTCACTGCATATGTACATTGGGGTGGTAGTTGTTTGGTAGGGGCAATTGAAAACGTCTGTTTGGGGTCAGTTATGCCTAGTGATTAGTTTGATGTACAAAAGATAATATTAGATGTATTTCTTTACCGATGCTTGCAACAAAAAAAGAGGGAAAATAACCTGTACTGTAATTATTTCTTTTACCCTACAAAATTATATTGGATACAAGGACCGACAAGCTGGTTAGATGGGGTCAGGGGGGCCCATCCCCCCAAAAAGCTAAAAAAAACACGTGTTTTTACACGTTTTTTTTTCTTCCAGGGAGGGGGGGGGGTCCCCGCCCCCCCCCCCCTAATTGTAAACATTTTGAACATCATATAGAAAACTCCACTCATAATTTTAATTGTGTGTAGAATTCAGTAATCGCAATGAAATGAATTGATTATAAAATCAATGAATTGATTTAAAGTGAACTGGTAACATAATGTCCATGATTTCTGAAACAATGAACTGAATGGTCGTACCTGTGTCAGTTTTCTGTTACAGTATTGTAATGAACTCCTGCAAACACAAATCTTTGATATTCAAATGTTTAGCTCAGAACAGCTATTTATCAGGTAATACCTACCTCATTTTAGAAATCAGTAATGCATATTAGAGTTCTGGATTTCAGTTCCATGAAATCTCATATCGTATTTTTGTACTGAAAAATGTGTTTACTTCTTTTAAATGTTTCTATTTACAGTGGTTGATGCCTTTATTAGAACATAAATATAACTTACATTTCCACAATTTTATTTTAGTTCACAATGTTACTAGTTCACATTAATGGATTTTATTTTTATTTCTCTTGTTATTCTTATCATAATTGTATTTGGTACTTCAAACTATCCTATAATCATACAATATAATGTTGCTGTTTTGAATTTATCTGTATGATGAGAAATGAAATTGTTTAGTCAAAATGATATTTCCGTGTTTAGCATGCATTGTTCAGCTGATAATTGTTTAGTCAAAGATTACGTGTTCGCCTGGGTGAAGATAACCTTTTAACATTGGTAAACTTTGTAGCCTTTGAGACTGTGTACTAAATTTTATTGAAATACCCTACAAAGAGATTGTGTAAAATGACTTGCTTCTGATACTCTACTCACAAAACTTTTATGAAAAACAGTTATGAGCAAAAAAGTAACGTTGATGATTATATTAGTCATATTTCCCAATAAAAACTCCACCATCTTTTTTTTTCTCAAGAACTGCCTTGTTTCGTTACGATCAACATATAACCTTTCAGCTAGAACATGATAACCATGGCGTGCAAGAAAGAGACTATACCACACAGTCAGACGCGTACGCAGGGTGGGGGGGGGGGGGGGGGGGTTGGAGTTAAACCCCCCCCTCCTCGAGTTTTTTTTGTATGTGTATGTTTTATGTATGTTATTTTGGAAACCCCTCCCCACCCCCCTTTTTTTTTTTTTTTTTAATAATTTTTTTAAAAAATGAAGAAAAAAAAATTCCAATGGCTGACCTTAAAAAGGTGAATTACACCCCCCCCCCCCAAATGGAAAAAAATACAAATTTTCAAATTTCGATACCAAAAAAAAAGAAAGAAAAGTGTCCTCTAACCCCCCCCCCCCCCCCCCCCCCCTCCCCCCCTCCCCCCCCCCCCACCCCCCCCCCCCCCGCTTATTCAGCGGCTGGCTGAGTCGTTGCGATTTTTTGGGGACTCTAAAAAAAAAAAAAATGTACGCTTACCACCCCCCACCCCCCCCCCCCCCCCGCTTATTCAGCGGCTGCTGAGTCGTTGCGAAATTTTGGGCCCGATTTGAAACCCCCCCCCCCCTTGAAAAAATCATGCGTACGCCACTGACAGGCGCGTACGCAGGGGGGGGATGGTTAATTGGGCACATTCTTTTTTTTTTACCCTCGAAAATTTGCACCCCCCCAAAAAGCTAAAAAATCCACGTGTTTAACACGTTTTTTATCCCAGGGGTTAACCCCCCCCCCTTGAGTTATGCCAATGGCTGACCTAAAAAAAGGTGACCTAACCCCCCCCCCCCTAACGAAGCCAAAAGTCAAATTTTCAAATTTCGAGACACCCCCCCCCCCCCCCCAAGAAAAAATAAAAAATAAAAAAATGTCAGTGCATTGTAAATTTGATTTTTCTTCAAATTTCATTTAAAAATCTTTTCATATTTGATAAATATGGTGCATTGGCATATGGGCTATGGTTGTAGCTTTGGATGAATATTGAACCGCGTTGGTGTATTATGTGGATTTATCATATTCAGATTTTGAATATTTTGTAGCCAATTGAATAATATTGAAAAGGATGCAATTCATAGTTGTACTCGATAATTTTCACCTAACATATTCTCTCTCTCTCTTGCATAAAGAAAATATGAAAATAATATTTTGCCTTGATTAAGAATTTTTTTAATGTTATCAGTATTAAACAGGGAGAAGGTAAGGGAAGGAAATTAATCAAAACAAACATTGAAGAATACAATTCAGTGTTCTTTCGTGATGCATAAGAATGAAAGTACATTAAAAGGTGAAATAATAAATTGAAGAGCGATGATAAATCAATTCTTTGACGTTGATTGTTTGAATAAAAAAAATGAAACAATATGGTCTGAGGGTCATATATCTTCGAATATTAGATAGTTTTATCCACCATCGTGTTGTTGAACACTTTTTGCAATTTAATTTGAATGCGGTGACTTGTCGGTTACGAGCAGAAGGTCATTTCAGGCTTCGATATTCTATAACACTAGAAGCTATCTAGACAGTAATTCAACAGATATCTGGGTAGAGACACTTCGTTTCATCAAGCTATATCATCTCACGAATTCTACTCCAACACTGCATCGGAATCAGGTAGGACCAATATCCCTTACGTTATGCCTGTTGGACACGATACGTCTTTCTGATTCCGTCAGCTTGTAATTGGATTGACAATGATATCGATTATTTAGAAACGCTAAATCAAAAAGTACCTTATCGCTTACTAAGTAACAGAATTTGAAGAGAAACAATAAACTATTAGATAGGTGAATCAATCTTTATTACTGAGAGAAAAAGTATGTTTTAATGGGATCTTATAAAAGTGGCAAGACAGGTTAATTATCTTCCGAAGCAGTCACTATTAAACGTTTTTCGGTCGTTGAGATTAAGAATTTGGGAATAATTAATATATATTTAGTTGTTGAGCGTAGGTCTGCATTTCTTTAGACATTTGTTCGCCTCTTGTGCAACGGGCTTTTTAGTGCACATTAATCAGGAGCTATGCTTTGGCAATTTTGAGGGGTACGATGGCCCAGTGATCTCGTAAACGGGAGGTCTAAAGGGTGCTAGTGTCTTTTGGTAAGACTTTAATCCACTGACTTACACCTACCTTCATAAATTGGTATTTGCTTTCAAAATACTAACTGTTTTCAAACTCAAAGTTGGGTATGAGCGATTATTATTTTTGCATGTTTGTATTTAGGTAAAATGTACCAGAAATTGGTTAAACATTACCTAGTGTTGGTTCTTTGTCTTACCCAACAAACATGTATGGTTCTTTTTTTTGTTTACCTCCTATGTGTAAAACATTATCCAACTGTTTTAAAGATACTATTCCCTTTTGCAGCCAACATAAAATTATGTAGAACTTTGCAGGAATTATGAATATGTCATGTATTGTATTGTATTGTATTTATTAAACTTCATTGATGTACATCAATATTCTGTTTATAAACATATAAATCACTTTAATGTAATGTAATGTAACAAATCAATATTCTGTTAGGAAACATATATGTCATATAAGTCAATTTACGATGTAATGTAACAAATCAATATTCTGTACTCATATATACCGTATAAATCAATTTACAATGCAGTGTTCATAGCAAAACAGGAGGAAAATTATATCCAGTAGAAACACTCTTTTTTCTTTTAGTACTAACATGACATAATGCATATAGTAATATAATGTATCAATTTACATCGGTTTCCGAAGATTTACATATATAAATCATAAACAGCACTTGTCTAAATAAATTATAACTCATGCCATACAAATAGGTAAATGAGGTACATGGAATGCCTAAAATAAATGACGTAATAGTACCTATACATAACTGCGACCTACTGCAGCATTAAACCAAGAGCATAAGATTGTATATTTCTACTTTGTTATTACATTGTATCTAAAAAATTACCCCTCATTGCAATTATGTTTTTGGTGAACGAAGAAAAAATATCTATTGCAACTTTATTGTCTAATCTCATTATAAATATGAATTTTTCTTGACTTTCAAAATTACTTTAATTTTCTTCCAGATTACTAATTTTTTTCTATAAAATCTACTCGTAAATCTTTATACTTGTCACGTTTCATAATTATATGGAATTCATCTCCTACAAGATTCATGTTACAGTCTTCACAGAATCGTAGAATCGGGGACGTTTTTTCTGGTATTTTATATCTTCCCGTTTCATGTATGTCCCATCTGTGAAACTTAAACATTAACAGTGTCCTAGTATTCAAATTATGCAACAAACAAAAAACGTTTACCTTCTATATAGACTTCACTTTCAGACACTATTGAGTGACTGACTGATATCTTTAGTAATAACATACCTAAAATGAGCTGTAACAGGTACATGAGCATTTGTCTACATCAATAACCCACTACTTGTAATAGCCCAAATCAACCTCATTTAATCTTTGTGCAGCACAAAACGTACGACGTACGACCGTTTTCAAGTCCTTTCGTTTTGAGGGAAGTTCTAAATTAGTATTGTCTTTCAAATGCCGTTGGAATTTGACCTTTTCATTTTTTGGGCTACAGATGGGACATAGTACTTTAAAGGGGAAGTCCACCATGATATTTTTAATAGTTTTAATAAAAGCAGAAAAGTGAGACAAACAAATTAGTAGAATTTGAGCAATATCTTATAAAAATAGATAGCTCAAATTATACACTTTTGAAGTTGTCATCAGTGTAACACACATTTGCAACACTGTTTTCGTTTATTCTTGCATATAGTAACCGTTATCAAAAGCAGTCATGAAGTTGCTCATCTTAGCACTGGTGGTGATGATGGCGGTTTGTGTCCTTGCTGATTCAAGCGGAGGCTCATCATATATGTCTGAATCTGAGAGCGGTAAGATAATTGTCAAGCACAGACTTTATTGAGCCATTTAAAGTGTTTTGATTTGTTTGTGTAATAAAGGTTTAAACCAGCTTGCAAATAGCTACAAGGGGCAGGGCTGAGTTGATATATATATGATGCGATTGCAACCTGACTTGAGCTCGATATCATGGACCATAATTCCTAATCTGGTGTGCATTATTTAATCAGTTGTAGAGGCATGATTTCTATTTTGTAATAAATAAATAAATAAATAAATAAAACGATGGACGAGCCTTACTCTAAACCTGATAATGGGTACAATACATAACAAATCACGTTAGCTGCCTTAGCTTTCTTAGCTTTTTCTCGAAACATGCCTCTACAACAGTACTGATTTAAGGCCTACCTGATATCAATAGCTTTTTCTAAGGCGATATCTATTATGAATCTAGTATGCCTATACACCTTGGTTAGTTTAGACCATAGCATATTGAGAGAGAGAGAGAGAGAGAGAGAGAGAGAGAAAGGGGACAGAGAGAGAGAGAGAGAGAGAGTTGTGACACATGCATACGTACGTGATCAAAGGTCAATTCATGGAGCTCCAAATAGTTCCTTCCCATAAAGACTGTATGTCTGTGGAGCTATTTGGAGTTCCTTCGATCGCGTAGGTGTGCGCTTGTCACAACTATCTATGTCACAACGCTATGGTTTAGACCACCCTGCATGTGTTATACGTATATAGCTGACAAGGGTTGTGTTTACACACTTACTGTTGCATACCGGGCCCTCACTTGGTTACAAAATATAAAACACTTTTATACTTCACCTGCACATTATTACCCTGATGACGACAAACTACAATCCAGGCGCGTAGCCAGGGGGGGGGGGGGGGCGGTGGGGGCGGTCGCCCTCCCCCCCCCCAAAAAAAAAAAAAAACGCCGGCCAAAAAAAAAAGAGAGAGAAAGAGAAGAAAAAAAAGAAAGAGGACGTAGGAAGAAAGAGGGAAAAAGAGTCGAGAACGGTACAACGAATCGTCAAAACTTTCGCGCTTCGCGCGGGAAGGGGGAGACTGAGTTCAAATTAAGGATTAAGAGTCGGGAAAGGTACAACGAATCGCTTTCTTTCTCTAATAATTTAATGAAACGTCAAAGCTTCGCGCGAGAGGGGGGGGGGGTGAAACAGAATCCAGACAGGGATTAAGAGTCGGGTAAGGTACAACGAATCGTCTTCTTTCTCTAATTATTTAATGAAACGTCAAAGAGGGGGGAGGGACTGAATTCAGACAAGGATTATGAGTCGAGAAAGGTAGAACAAATCGTCTTCTTTCAAAGCTTCCGCGCTTCGCGCGGGAGGGGGACTGAATACAGATAAGGATTAAGAGTCAGGAAAGGTACAACGAATCGTCTCCTTTCTCTAGTAATATAATGAAACGTCAAAGCTTCGCGCAAGAGGGGTGAGGGACTGAATTCAGACAAGGATTACGAGTCGAGAAAGGTACAACGAATCGTCTTCTTTCAAAGCTTCCGCGCTTCGCGCGGGAGCCCTCCCTGCACCCACCCCCCTAGGGAGCGCGCTTCGCGCGCCCTTAAAGTGATTCGCACGCTTCGCGTACTTACTACCGCCCCCCCTAAAATGAAATCCTGGCTACGCGCTTGCTACAATCTATGAGTCATTAGCCTCTAATTAGAAACAACTATTGTATTATAAATAAATTAATAATTAATATTATAATGTTAATGACTGCTTTGAGAGAAATAGTTGTTTTTATACGCTCAAGGGAAGGTTACAATTGTGCTATTGCCCGAGGCGTAGTGATCAATTGCAATGATAGCAACCCATTTTCGTGTAGAAAAGATGAAGATTCACCACTCAAATTCTAAAAAGGTTTCAAAACCTGTATCGCCAAAAATTCTTTTTCAGGTTCTTTTTAAAATCGAAACCCTGACTTGAAGGACCAGCATAATTATATATTATTACAATTGGATACAAATATTCAGCGTATTTAACCTATTTATGTTTTGAAGTGATTTTTTTATTTTCTCATCTTTGAATGTTTATCCTAAACCTTGTAGTCTATAGTGTAACGTTTAAACAAAATGCATGAAAACTACCGAACCAGCCGAAGATGTCCATTGAGTAACACATTAAAGAATACAGTTGTTTATTATTTAGGAAAACATAAATCTATCAGAATTTTGCTCAAAGATAAATGTCACGTTATTCGACGATATACATTCAACCAACAGGGTATTGCTGATTGCCTTTATATCATCATGTTATTATATTTAGATGAATCGGGAGATATGGTCACCGCTGACGTCGAGGAAAACGGTTGTGAAACTCGAATGTGCCAACGTGCACGCGATCAATCTTCCGGTGAGAATGATTAAGATTTACCATGAATTACTCGCAGTTAGAATTACTGTTAGCTCAACATGTGTATACTATGGACGGCTATGCCGAAAGGGTGGGTAGCGTCGCGTCGCGTCGCGTTGAATTGAACGCGAGCATTCGGCAAAAGCCCCCCCCCCCCGGTTTTGCCGAAAGGGTACGTTGATTAGTCTAACACATCAATCGTTTAAAATAGAATTTAAGGAATACACATTTTAATCGTTTAAATTCAAATAATCAAAATAGAAACAGATTACAAACTAAATAAAAATAGTTCTTACGTAGTCTTATCTTTCTATCACCAAATCTTCAAACTATAAATTTCACTTGCCCTCCTGGGTTCTAACAAGTTACAATTTTATGGCCACGTCCATCGCATTTTTTGATGAAACAATTGTATACATTACAATTCATCATACATTAAATATTTCTGTAAGGATCGATATAAGCGATCATATTTTATATGTACCAAAGTCTAACTTGCTCTAAATGCATAAAATGGTTTTCTTTCACTGTTTTATAACCAAAATTGATGTTTAATAACATCACTGGAACTTTCCCTTTCAAATTATGCGCCACGTCTACAATTCGTTTAAACGCCACCTACGTTTAAACCAAATACATTTACACGTATGCAAAATACTCAAACACCTTCAATACCAGTTTATTACTTTTGCTTGAGCTCTGACAATTATACATTTCTCATACTTCTATCACTCATAAATGAAATTACTGAATGTTCAATGTTGATTAAATAAAACTCACTTCCTAGGCGACAATCTGGCGACACAAGTAAATAATAATTTGTCTCTCGACAACTGCTGACTTCTTGCCTCTGTATTCTGTCAAGTTGTTATTGTTTTTGTTGTTGTTGTTGTTGTGTTTTGGCTTATAGGCGATTAGTCAGTTGTGACTATTGTCGCCAAAATACTTGACGTCACGTGTTATATCTCTCATTTTTTGTATTATTATTTGATTTCTTTTTTTTTCGTTTTATATTTATCTATCTTTTAAGATAGTATCGAAAAATAATATCGTAAGCAAAACATTCATGGGCTTTGTTAGTGTTTCTTATCAGTGCAGATTATTTGTTATATCACATACACACCATAAATAAATGTATAAGATAGTACCTACACTAGCCTCTATACTCAATAGTCTATACTAACTATCATGCGGGCTTGTCTAAAATAAAGATTTTTTTTAAAGAGTATTTTGTTAAGTATTATGTGAAGTAGTGTTGTTGTGTTTTGGTTTATTGGCGATTAGTCAGTAATTTGACTATTGTCACCAAAATACTTTACGGCACGTGTTATATCTCTCATTTTTTAATTAAAAAAAAAAAAATATTTAAGTTCATTTTATATTTATTTATCTTTTAAGATAGTATCGAAAAATAATATCGTAAGCAAAACATTCATGGGCTTTGTTAGTGTTTCTTAACAGTACGTGCAGATTATTTGTTATATCACTTACACACCATACGTAAATGTATAGATAGTACATACAAGCCTCTATATTCAATAATCTTATCATACCATTTATCATTGTTGTTACTTTTTCTTATTTTATTTTCTTAATACATTATGTTATTATATTTTTAATGTACTGAGTGTAATTTAGCATATTTATAATATTGTATTATGGTAATAAGGTATCTTTGGTAGCGTAATAAGGTATCTTTAAAAACCAAAACTTATAGCGATTTTAACCTAACTTCTTCTGCACCAAAATCTACGGTATCTTCAAAACGACCTTTAATAAAAAGAAAAAATTAAATAGAAATACAAGATAAGGTTTGTTCAACAAACCATTGCCATTTCTTTAGCTACGGGGATGGGATGGACGTGCCCCATCCATCCCATCGGGTAGTGACAATGTAAATAAATCCAGAAAAGGCCAGAAAAGAGAGAAAATGAGAAGGGGAATGGACACAAAAGAAAAGGTTTGGAGCATCTTCCAAAACACGATAGGTATAAAGATTGATAACATCTAACGAGAAATAAAACAAAGATACACTCATTTTCATTTTCATGATAATGTATTGTTATAATTTATAACGATCGGTGGCCCACGACGTCATGTCATGGATATTAGGGACATTTAGATTTGCACGTTTACAGCTTTGACTGCAACGTGTGACGTCATTTTAAGGCACTGCGCATGCGTCACGTCGATCGTCTCAGTCGGCGATCGAGAATGCGTCAACCTTGATTTTCCTAAATCTAGTACGGTACTAGTATATGCCGCGTGCGCATAAAATATACAGTTCCTCAGGTAGACAAAGGAACATCCCTTCCCTGCTATTTTGTAAAAATGTGTAGAACAAGTGTCACATGCATATTCACCTGTTCTACACATTATTACATAATAGCAGTGAAGGGATGTTCTACCACAGCAATAAGCCATTTTCGTAATGTAACCAAATTTAATGCATAGGTCTTTGTGAAGTGCCTCAATACAAACTATTTCATTCACCTGATAAGAATAATAGTATTTCAATAGACAGAATCCTAACTGCATACATTAGTTGTTGCCACGTTGGACAAACATTATGGCTTGACCTACCTAGCAACACTTAATATATGCAGTTGCATTCTGACTATTGAAATACTACTATTCCTATCAGGTGAATGAAATAATTTGTATTGAGGCACTTCACAAAGACCTATGCATTAAATTTGGTTACATTAAGAAAATGGCCTATTGTTGAGGGTAGAATGAGGAACTGTATATTTTGTCCTCTTTCTTTGTCTGTCATGTATCTGCATGCATGTATATCGTCGAGTGCAATCTAAAAGATTTTCTAATTGTAGTCAACATGGGCAGTTGAGTACGTTGACACGCATGATCAGTCGGCGTACGTCGTGTTCTCGTCTACTCAATAGGGACTTTTAGAAATGCACGTCAAGAGCTTTGACTGGAACGTGTGACGTCATTTTAAGGCACTGCGCCTGCGTCACGTGGTCTCAGTCGGCGATCGAGAATGCGTCAACCTTGATTTTCCTAAATCTAGTACATGCAATACATACATACATATTGACATTTATAAAGCGCCTTTACATGCTGAAATGTGTAGAACAGGTGTCACATGCACCTGTTCTACACATATTTACATATTAGCAGTGAAGGGATGTTCTTTTGTTGAGGGTAGAATGAGGAATGTCCTCTTTCTTTGTTCGTGATGTTTATTGTGTTACTTCCTGCATGCATATCGTCGAGTGCAATCTAAAAGATTTCTAATTGTAGCCAACATGGGCAGTTAAGTACGTTGACACGCATGATCAGTCGGCGTTCGTCGTGTTCTCGTTCACTTATTCTAAAAGTCCCTAATCTAAAAGTCCCTAATATCGTCCCTCCTGAGGCTGAGCCTAATTAAGAATCTTAAGCTGACCAGTTGGGAGCTCTCCTAGGATTATCTTTCCCATGTTCATGCACGCTGTACCATTATTATTGCTATATTTGCTTTATATTTCAAGCGCAGACCCTCACGTTTTCATGTATCAATTAATTTTCGGCTGATTAAGTATGTCGTCTTCATATGTGTTATTTTTACACTTTTATTACAAGGCCTCCCCCCAAGCCTCAATGGTAACGTCTAGTGCAGGCCTTCTCAACTGGCGGCGCGCGCGCCACTCGTGGCGCTTGCGGTCAGTCAGAGTGGCGCGCGGCTGTTCCAAAAAAATAATAAAAATTAAAAATTAAAAATTAAAGAAATAACAACATTAAACAATTATATTTTAAAATAAAAAAAACTCAGAAAAATCAAAAAGTCGCAGTCGAAGTTGAGCCTAAAATGTAAGCAAGCCATTTTGTTTGTTTGGTTTTTACTTCATTTTGACATTTTCCGTGTTTATTGCACCCAAATAACTACATATAAATTAACTTCCAGTGTAGATTTTAGCCAGGAATTGTACTAATTATTTCACATCAATATGAAATTATGATTGATGTTTTATGGAACAAAAAGGTGTTAAAAATGCCACATCTGGGCCTTAAAAAAGCCCCTGGACCCCACCCGGTATCGGCTCGGTCGCTACGCTCCTCGCAACACGGTCACCAGACATACAGGTTGGCACTTCAACCTCAATTCATTTTTGTTTTGGCGCTTCTAATAAACTAGTTGAGAAGGCCTGGTCTAGTGGAACTTGTGAAACAACACATCATCATCGTACAATCAACGTCACTCTCATTTCATCCATGACAACGGAAGCTCATCAATACTGTGACAGCCGCCAACCGCCCTACCCCTTCCCTCCACCCGAAAAATACATATTAAAGGTAAAGACCAGTTTTGGAAACGTCCCCCCCCCCCCCTCACGAAATTAAAAGGAAGCTGTTATTACCAATCATGTGAAAGATGTGTTTTGACTAATACGTGATGATACAAATTTTGCCGGGGAACTGCCTACTAATTGATATAGTTGGTAAATTATCATATCGACCCGGACCGGATAGATATCGCGAATGCACTGACTTCAACGTTGAATATTTGGGCATATATTTCTGCTTTTTTGCGAATTTAGGTTGAAGTACCGCCATCTAAACCTCTGAAGTCAATATTTAAACAATATTAAATGGATACTTTGCACCCACAACCCTTGAACCGCAATTTGTCCACTACCGGTCTATATCTTTAAGAGGTAAGAGGTGGGCTGTATTTCAAACAGAAATCGCCAAATTAATAATTAATCAATTAATACTCTTATTAATTAATTTTTATTAATTTATACTAATATACAACCCTCTCTGTGTAATAATTGTTATACCAGTTAGTGATATCAATTTTGATTACATGGTTGCGGTGATAAATAAAGTGTGTTTACACAAGTAATATAATTATGTGCTTTGTGTACTCTTCATTTATGTTCTATGCTACAGACACTGTTATGGTAACACGTATAGTCAAAAGTAGCACCCCCTCCCCCCCTCCCCCCCCCCACCAAAAAAGATCCCCCCCCCCCCCCTCTCCGGCCAAAATCGGCATTAAAGGAGTAAAAAATGATTTGTATTTTCCAACCAGGTTTTTATGTACAGAAAGATTGAGAGTAATATTGAGAGTGTGTGTAAAACCCCTTTACCTGATTGTGCGCCCCGTGTGGTGCGTTTTTTTTTCTTCTTCGAAGTAAGCCAGGGAGGACATTGCATAGTACATGTAGTTGGATTTTGGTTTTAAGTTTTGATTTAATGAATTTAATGAAGTGATATAAAATGATTGGCAGTTTCCCATTTAAAACCTGTATGACCTTGAATATTAATGAATTTTAAAGAGTAACTAATATTCTGTCAAATGCTTCTTATCCACAACTCTGCTACCATGGATGCCTGAGCAGCAGCCTTGTCAAAAGTTGTTGTCTAAAACCTCTTGTACCCACGAAACCTGTACAGTATGGCTTGAGAAATAATGCATACCAAACAACAACCGTTCTCAGTGTTTATGTTTTATTAAATAAAACATTTATTGTAATTATATTACTCAGAAATTTGAAAAATATATACATTCATGCAATATCAAAAGTTTCAAAACATACATTATGATGGTACCACACTAGGTACTGGGCCCTGTTTCATTAAACTTGATATTAATAACAAGTTACAAGCTACTGTTATAAGCTACTGAAATCAAGGCATCTGATTGGCTGAGAGCAAATTTATCATAGAAATTAAGCATTTTTTATAGATAAAAAGTTTTATGAAACGTGCCCCTGGTACAGGTTTGTTCTCCATACATTCCTAGAATTTTTTTTTTGTAGGCCTACCTATGAGTAGAAATGTGTTGGCCATTCAAAAGACACAGAAACAATTAAAAACTACAAAGAATTATCAAAAGGGGAAGATGTGTGTCACAAGAGGCACATAATGTGGCATGTATAAATAACCCTACTAACAATCATTTGAGTGCCCAAAGGATGTTAAAAGTATTATACAACCCTATAGTTATGATCCAGACAAAAAGTTGACCTCATAAATTAAGGTCACGCGCGAACCATAGTCACCTTAATGGGATGATATTGCATAAGAAAGTGCATCATTACAATCATAATAACATGACTTTGATTAAAGGGATCAAGTAACTTTGTCTCAGATTTTGAAACAAAATCCGGGATTTAGCTCATGCTGCAATCATAACTATAAACCTTTAGGTCAGTCAGGAACCCCATGACTTTTACAAGTTTATCGCCTGTCTGATTATCAAGATATTTATGATTGGAATTAAAAAATTGAAAACCGTTTGTCAAACGGTTTTCATAACACTACAGTCTATTGGGGAAAACGAGTATGGTAAAACCGGTCACTCAAAGATTTTTACTTTTTTGAGGCACTTCTTTGAGCATTACATCTATGCAAAGGTAATAATGATAATAATCATGATGGGTTCTTGTATAGCGCTCATATCTGTCAGACTTGACACTCCTGGCACTCCACAACATTTACATATTATAATCATTCATGATTAAAATATCATTAGACCTTGTGGATGGTATAGGGGCTGGGTGTAGACCATATGGGAATAGCCCAATTTTAAAGAAGACGAACTAGTTGTAGACCAAACAGCAATACAATCTATAAAAGAGCCACCAGTATAAAATGTACCATGAAGAATATAACCTAAAATTGTGACAAACTGATTTGCAAAAAAGATTCAACAGTCCTTTTCAGGACTACAGACCCTCAAGAAAAATTACAAAGAATCCTTTTCAGGACTCCTCAATCCTCCCTCTCTCTCTCACATGGTGAATCCTCAAGCCTACTGTATAAAAATGATTCTATATTGGAATAATAACAATGATATTGCATCGAACCACTACCGACTCCTCTAAATTTGTCCAAGGTTTTTGGCACACCTCGCCATATACCCAGTATATCCTTACATTAATATCGAAGTTGTTCAATAAATAAATTTGATAGGTCTCCATTTTTGTAAGTCTTCTTTTGTTTGTGTTTGCTTGTCATGAATGGCATCAGTGGGAGAGCAGTGGTCTCTTAAAGGGATCCAGTAACTTTGACTTAGATCCTTTAAAAAAATCCTTGATTTAGCTCATGCTGCAATGATAATTATAAACATTTAGGTCAGTCAGTAACCCCATGACTTTTACAAGGCAATCGCCCGTCTGATTATCAAGATATTTATGATTGAAAATCGTAATCAAATTTTGCGTTTGTCAAACGGTTTTCATAACACTAAAATCGATTGGGGAAAACGAGTATGGTAAAACCGGTCACTCAAAGGCTTTTCCTTTTTTGACTTAAAGCCGTCGGTCTCCTGGTTGCCTAATTACAAGCATACACTTGCTTTCTTAGCAGTCAGGTAAAACAAACAAATAATACAATGTCAAGGTATAGAGAAGACGCATATTCAGGGTTGAAATGTACCAGCATCATGTGGCCTAGCCAAATTTCTATATCTTCTGCCTTGTCTCACCGACCTGAAGACAAACCCTGAGGGTCATTACTTACATTTTTACCTTCATGATGATTTCTACCATGAACTTGCTCATCTGGCCTCATCCTCAAAGGTGATTTTCAAGGTGTTTTATAATACAGGGAATACAAGATACTGGTTACATTGTTGCCTTGAATGATGAATAATGAAACTTTGAATTACTTTGTACCACAATTTATGAGAAAACAAAATAAGGTTAACGTAACCTTGAGGCCGAGATTTGGTAAAGAAAAGTTATTTGTTTTTGTTATTACCATAATATGACTGATTGTTTCATATTCTAAATCAACTGTTCTGTGCAAAGTCAAACAAATTATGAATTTCCTTTTCCCTCGTAAAATAATGGCATATGCTATTTCAACAAAAATGAATATAGAGGATATATTGTCAAAATTGTTACATATATTGTTAATACTGGAAATGAGATTTTCAAAAAAATAAAAAAATAAGGTGTCAAAGAAAGGTCTAATTACAGGTAACGTCCATTTTAACAATTTAACTTACAAATATAAATCCCTCAAAAATAGTTTGGAGATTTGAGTTTGATCAATTTGTATCTGTCTTGTCATGGGATAATTATCGCTTTGTTTAGTATCATCAGACAGTATGGCAAATGTTAACTTCTGACCTTGCCCCTTAATTTGATGTGATGCACATTCCATGACTGAAAAGTCATAACGATTGGAATATCATTGTGAGGAAGAATAAAGACACTTTATAATAAAAATTAACATAGGGATGATTGTGCCATAACGAGAGAGATATAATCAACTAAACTTGAATTTCCAAACTTTTTAAGAGATTTATTTGGGTTATTCCAACGACCAAGTCAAGGGCATATGTATATCATTCAAACGGGTCAAGCTCGCTATCCATAGAGACCGCTATTCATAAGGACCATTATTCATAAGGAGCGTATCTATAACGCGTGACAACATAAATAGCGATCCTTTGAAGCTACCGGTATATGAATAGCGGCCCTTATAATTATCGAGCAAACCATAGACAATTTACCTCGCTATTCATAAAGGACAGCCATTCATAAGGACCACTAATCATAAGGACTGCTATCCATGATTAATAAATAACGGTCTTTTATAAATACTGGTCCTTATGAATAGCAAGCAGACTCCATTCGCAAAAAATAAAACCCTCGCGAAAATAACAGCTTATACAGTACCCTGCTTCATATAACTCACAATCATATTAGTCTGAGAAGACCCTGTCCAGATACGTGTTCAGGAACATGCCGAAAGGGTCCAGCCTATTCCGCAGACCACAGAACTCGGACCATCTTGGGTAGCGTTCTGATAAATCATCGTTCCTCATAGTCCTTCCAAGTTCCAGGTTCACATGTTTCGATTTTGGTTTGTTTATGAACTACCCTGCTTCATATTGCTCGCGATCATGTTAGGGCGCGTTCATGCTTGATTTTGAAGGTAGAATGAGCGATCTGAAACGCTCATCGTAACTGCTCATCGTGATCGCAGTTCCACGGTGTACTGTTCATGCTTACTTCTCTGGCTCATCCAGGCAATTCTCCTTGTGTGGCCTTAATTGGTCTTCCAGCTGGATTCGCAAACCTTCACTGTGCATGCTACGTAGACCCACTAGAGGTCAGTGCGTTGACCCCATTAAAACGCGTTTACAAATTGTAAACGCATCTTTTTGTGAGTTTACGATCGGCGTTCGTGATCGCCGTTTTTCGGTGATTCTACAAAAGTAAGCATGGACGCAACCGTGTTTTAAACTAAACGCATAACAGATGCCTGATTCTGGCCAGAAAAAGTGAAGCATGAACACGCCCTTAGTCTGATAAGATCCGCTCCAGATACGTGTTGAGGAACATGCCGAAAGGGTCCAGCCTCTTACGCAGACCACAGAACTCAGACCATCTTGGATACAGCTCTGATAAATCCTTGTTCCTCATAGGGTGTTCCTGCAATAAAAAAATAAAAAATCAGAAAAAAATGCTGATCATCTCAATATTTTTTGTATATATATATACATGTATACCCGAGACGTTGTGTGTCTGGACAGGTTGTGTATGCGGGGAGTTGATTTAATAAAGGAATTTGAAGAAGTTTACAAGTAACATTTCATAAATCTTCTAGGGCTTATGTTGGACTGATCTGGTCATTTACATCTGGGCCCAACCTTTAACGTCACCATCTGAAAGTCATGACTCAGTTTCTAACTTGACTTGTTTTTATATTATGCCAGCTTTAGCCCCAGAATCCATTATACTTGAGACTACTACAACCCCTCATCAGTCATAACATCTCTCAAAGGGTCTCAACTGAACTGCATGTACAATGCGAGGCTGCAACGGTTGCACATGAGGCCAACAACGCAGTACCTGCAATACTCTTAAATAAGTACATTTTCCTACAAATGTACATTTTGACAACCTTTTTTGGGTAAAATTTGTTCTTGAGTTGACATGCGGGATACAGTATATATCAAACAAATATTGACTGATTATTTTTTCGGATCACGGTTAAAACTAAAGTTCCTCAAAAATCACAAGACTGCACTTTGCCCCTCTACTTCATCTCAGGACACAGTACAGTCTTAAGAACACCTTGGGTAACAGTTTTAACTGGTCCCCTCAAAGTAATTAATACTTATATATCGAGGGGTAAGTGACACAAAGACGTAACTCCATTGTGAGAAAAAGTGGTTTATGTGTCACTGAGCACTTGGGCCTTAAGGAGTATTAAGTCTATGTTCCACTAGCCATCGACTTCAATGAGGTGTTCGGTGGAGTTAAGTCTTTGTGTTTCCTGGAAAGCCCACATTTTTCAGAACATTTTGAAATCAAATACCCATTTTGGTAAAATATAGAGTTACATCTTTGTGTCACTGAACCCTTGATATTATTTCTTGTTCTTACCTTAGCCCAATGTGGTCGACCCCCTGCCCTTATTACAATGTCCTCATACACAGCCCAGTATTTCTTGTTCCATGTTGTCCTTCCATAAGGTCTGATAAAATAAAAAAAAGACAAAAAGAAAGGTTACACATGCATGTAGGATGGGAGCTCTATTTTTGCACACATAGAATTTGACTTGAAATTGGCAAGGATTTTCTTTTACATTCCTCAAATGCTAAATCTGAAAGAGTGCTTCAACTCGCTTGCTTCGAATCATCGGATCATCGCGTCCAGTCGAGTGGTTGCGTTACACGACATTTCGCGATACAAAAACGTAAGATCATGCAAAGCTCAGGCAAGCAATAAAATCCAAACCCAAGACCCTTTGGTGCCAAGGTCTTGCCCTAAAACTCAAGGCTCAGATTGGCCTTCATATCCACCCCTGACCCACAAACCTGATTGACCCAATAATGAAAATGGTCATCTTCATTTGAGAAGGACGAACAACTGGTTTAACCCTACAAGACATTATTTAGATCTAGGGCTAAATTGATCACATAGTGTTCTTCAAATTAACAACAATTTTTTTTCTTTTTCTTTAATTGATACATTGCTCAAACAATATGTGATATCTCTGATAACATTAAGCATTAACAAGAAAGTTGTTGAAATATTGGAAAAATTGCCAAGGATTGTAAAGTTTATTTCCTTTTTAAAATACCTAGCGTCAATACAGAGTGAGTCAAAAAAAGTTTACACCTAGACAATTGCTAATTATTCTAAAAATCATCTATGAACAGTAATCTTATGAAAGAGTGTTTTATCCCAAATCATTTGGTACCATTTTTGTGTGGTATGTGTTCACGCTTGGATGAACACGAGGCATTGTTTGCGAGAGTGCAAAAATCGACTTGCGCCAAAGTTGCTTATGTGATGTTTGAATGAAACAATTTGGATTTGGGTATTAATTCGGTCTTTGCAGATCCAAATAACATCCCTAACAAAATTAATCATGCCACACATATCAAATATCAACGAACATTTGTGCGCGTGTGTGGTGTGACTTTGCCCTTTGCAAAAAGCATATGGAATGCATTTCATTCGATACATTTAATTCATTCTCTCACTCCACTAATCCTAACATAATACATACTGTACGCATCACTTTGGCGCAAGTCGATTTTTGCACTCTCGCAAACAATGCGTAGGTGTAAACTTTTTTTTGACTCACACGGTACACAGCATAGTCATGAAACTAAATGGATGCTGTGTGTGCAGAATTGTTTGCCCTTTCATCTTGAATATGTGGCATATTTTTTGGGCTCTGAATCAGAAGTTATTGAGCCAAACCACATAATGTGGAATGATAGTTGCAAAAGGGTTCAATTCAATTCAATTCGTTTTTATTTCATTTCCAACAGAAAGATAAACAAAGGCAGCGCGTAACAGCTGCACTGCTAAAGCCAGGGCAATTATGCTGCATTATTGTAGAGCGCTTAGAGACTTCTGATAAAGTAAGTTTTAGGCGCTATTTAAGCACTATAATTATTATTACAGATATTATTACAGAGTATTAAGTACATATTCATTTTGTTCTTGGTAACTATACAAATACACTTTACAAATAATAAAATGATTACAAGAATTTCATAAAATGGGGGGGGGGGGGGGGGGATCCACTACAAAGCAGTGCTTGTAGTTTGTGGATCCCCCAGAAAAAATAAATTGTTTCAATACACTGCATACCTGAAATGAATGATGTTGATGTAGCACGTCTCTCTCCCATTGGCCGGGCTAAGCATGATGTCATCAGCCTTGGTGAATCGGACCTCAGTGGGCATGTGAGCGTAGAATCGTCCCGTATCGACATGATGCCTCAGCTCTCTAAGAACCTCCCCCGTCTTGTTCCTGCATGGGTGCAAATAAAGGCATCGTTTAACAATGTTAAATCTGAGATGCATGGCCCTACGTGTTATCAGTATCTGTGATATGGTGTAATATTGAAGCAATAAAAATTGCACATCAAAATGATCCAGAAGTGCCTCAAAAAAAGTAAAAATCTTTGAGTGACCGGTTTAACCATACTCGTTTTCCCCAATAGACTGTAGTGTTTTGAAAACTGTTAGGAAGATGCAACATTGATTTTGATTTCCAATCATAAATATCTTGATAATCAGACAGGTAAAAGCGGTTTCGCTTGTAAAATTCATGGGGTTCCTGACTGACCTAAAGGTTTATAATTATCATTGCAGTATTAGCTAAATCCAGGATTTTGTTTCAGAATCCGAGACAAAGTTACCCAATCCCTGTAAGAGAGTAGACAAGGATACGCTAGACTGATTATTTCCTCGCAGACAGCAGGCAAACGACAACTGAGTATGCTGCCTGACTTTTGTAAATACCTTACAAGTCATTCCCCAGTCAATAACATGCTTTGAAGAAACAGTCCCTCCCCCCCCCCCCTCAAAAAACAAAAAGAAACTAACAAATTTAACATTTAGAATACATAAATTGGAGAAAAAAATAATTCAATCAATCAATAAATGAATCAATAAATTGATTAATAACTCAATAAATAATAAAATAAAAAAATCTACAAAAAATGTCAACTCCCAAATAGTACTCTCATATACTGATAGTACTTCTACTCCCAAATAGTACTTTTCAGAGGAACCTTGAAATATTTGAAATAATTCTTGTCACGTGACGAGCTCTCAACCAATCAAAAACCAATACATTTTTGATGCAGGATACTTTTTTTTTAAATATCAGTGTTACCAATTTACAAAAGGAAAACTGAACGATCAAAAAGATTATCTTGGAATAGCCCATTCTGTCACGTGTTGCATGAAGAGACAATTAGTGTTTGAAATAATTCTTGTCACGTGACGAGCTCTCAACCAATCAAAAACCAATACATTTTTTATGCAGGATATTTTTTTAAAAATATTGGTGTTGCCAATTTACAAATGGAAAACTGAACGATCAAAAAGATTACTTTGGAATAGCCCAATCTGTCACGTGTTGCATGGAGAGACAATTAGTGTTTGAAATAATTCTTGTCACGTGACAAGCTCTCAACCAATCAAAAACCAATACATTTTTGATGCAGGATATAAAAAAAAATATTGGTGTTGCCAATTTGCAAATGGAAAACTAAACGATCAAGAAATTACCTTGGGATAGCCCATTCTGTCATGTGTTGCATGAAGAGACAATTAGTGTTTGAAATAATTCTTGTCACATGACGAACTCTCAACCAATCAAAAACCAATTTTTTTTAATGCAGGATATCAAAAAAAATATTGGTGTTGCCAATTTACAAATGGAAAACTGAACGATTAAAAGATTACCTTGGAATAGCCCATTCTGTCACGTGTTGCATGAAGAGACAATCAAAGTTGAATACCTTGTGACCGATGTCAACCCTCTCTTTCGGTAGCGATGCGAAGATTAAGAAATATAATCTGTTAATCCATGGAACAAGAGAAGGTACGAACTCACTGAAATGAAGAAAAAGATAAATGAAAGAAAAGGGAAAGAAATGAATCATCTTTATTGGCATGATCAAGATAAGATCAATATAGCCCTGTGTGGACACGATGCAGTGAAAACCATCAAAAACAAGAACAAACAGAGGAAGCGCGATAGCTCAGTCGGTAGAGCAGTAATCCGTGACCCGGGTTCAAAACCAAGGCAATGCGCTAGTGCCCTTTGGTAAGGCATTCATCCTCATTACCAGGTCCCTCGGAGAGGACCTAAAGCCGTCGGCCGTCTGGTTGCTTACTTACAAGCATTTATGCTTTCTTGGCAGTGAGGTAAAATAACCACCACCACCACCAACAACAAAAACAGAATATGAGTGAATTGGGACTTTTAGATTTACACGACGAGAACGTGGACATCCTTTTAAGGCATTGCCGGGCACGGCCGGACGGCCCAGTGCCTTAACACAATGTCAGACGCGGCAGTCCACGCTCTCGTCGTGTAAATCTGAAAGTCCCTAATGAATAACATGAGGCACTTTTGTGAACGTGTACACACACAAAAAATAACTATGTGTACCCATGATTCCTTAAAGGGACTTGGAAACATTGTTCAGATGAGAGAAAATGGTGCAAAGGCAATGACTTCAATCCTAGATGTACAATTAAAGATAATCTGAAATTTTGAGTGAAAACAGACCATTATAATTGATAATGATCATAACAATTGGGAAAAACCGATCTGATCGATTCCTAAATTCTACCAGGTATATTATTATAATGAAGCTAAATTTTTGGTGAATGTAAATTGTCACAAAGCAATCGATTGGCTCTTTATACCATTCCAAACATGTAAGTGTTAAAATGTAAATTATCACAAAGAAATGGATTGGCTCTTTATACCATTCCAAACATGTAAGTGTTAAAATGTAAATTATCACAAAGAAATGGATTGGCTCTTTATACCATTCCAAACATGTAAGTGTTAAAATGTAAATTATCACAAAGAAATGGATTGGCTCTTTATACCATTCCAAACATGTAAGTGTTAAAATGTAAATTGTCACAAAGCAATCGATTGGCTCTTTATACCATTCCAAACATGTAAGTGTTAAAATGTAAATTATCACAAAGAAATGGATTGGCTCTTTATACCATTCCAAACATGTAAGTGTTAAAATGTAAATTGTCACAAAGCAATCGATTGGCTCTTTATACCATTCCAAACATGTAAGTGTTAAAATGTAAATTGTCACAAAGCAATGAATTGGCTCTTTATACCATTCCAAACATGTAAGTGTTAAAATGTAAATTGTCACAAAGCAATCGATTGGCTCTTTATACCATTCCAAACATGTAAGTGTTAAAATGTAAATTGTCACAAAGCAATGAATTGGCTCTTTATACCATTCCAAACATGTAAGTGTTAAAATGTAAATTGTCACAAAGCAATCGATTGGCTCTTTATACCATTCCAAACATGTAAGTGTTAAAATGTAAATTGTCACAAAGCAATCGATTGGCTCTTTATACCATTCCAAACATGTAAGTGTTAAAATGTAAATTGTCACAAAGCAATCGATTGGCTCTTTATACCATTCCAAACATGTAAGTGTTAAAATGTAAATTGTCACAAAGCAATCGATTGGCTCTTTATACCATTCCAAACATGTAAGTGTTAAAATGTAAATTGTCACAAAGCAATCGATTGGCTCTTTATACCATTCCAAACATGTAAGTGTTAAAATGTAAATTGTCACAAAGCAATCGATTGGCTCTTTATACCATTCCAAACATGTAAGTGTTAAAATGTAAATTGTCACAAAGCAATCGATTGGCTCTTTATACCATTCCAAACATGTAAGTGTTAAAATGTAAATTGTCACAAAGCAATGAATTGGCTCTTTATACCATTCCAAACATGTAAGTGTTAAAATGTAAATTATCACAAAGCAATGAATTGGCTCTTTATACCATTCCAAACATGTAAGTGTTAAAATGTAAATTATCACAAAGCAATGAATTGGCTCTTTATACCATTCCAAACATGTAAGTGTTAAAATGTAAATTGTCACAAAGCAATCGATTGGCTCTTTATACCATTCCAAACATGTAAGTGTTAAAATGTAAATTGTCACAAAGCAATCGATTGGCTCTTTATACCATTCCAAACATGTAAGTGTTAGAATGTAAATTGTCACAAAGCAATCGATTGGCTCTTTATACCATTCCAAACATGTAAGTGTTAAAATGTAAATTGTCACAAAGCAATGAATTGGCTCTTTATACCATTCCAAACATGTAAGTGTTAAAATGTAAATTGTCACAAAGCAATCGATTGGCTCTTTATACCATTCCAAACATGTAAGTGTTAAAATGTAAATTGTCACAAAGCAATCGATTGGCTCTTTATACCATTCCAAACATGTAAGTGTTAAAATGTAAATTGTCACAAAGCAATCGATTAGCTCTTTATACCATTCCAAACATGTAAGTGTTAAAATGTAAATTGTCACAAAGCAATGAATTGGCTCTTTATACCATTCCAAACATGTAAGTGTTAAAATGTAAATTGTCACAAAGCAATGAATTGGCTCTTTATACCATTCCAAACATGTAAGTGTTAAAATGTAAATTGTCACAAAGCAATCGATTGGCTCTTTATACCATTCCAAACATGTAAGTGTTAAAATGTAAATTGTCACAAAGCAATCGATTGGCTCTTTATACCATTCCAAACATGTAAGTGTTAAAATGTAAATTGTCACAAAGCAATCGATTAGCTCTTTATACCATTCCAAACATGTAAGTGTTAAAATGTAAATTGTCACAAAGCAATGAATTGGCTCTTTATACCATTCCAAACATGTAAGTGTTAAAATGTAAATTGTCACAAAGCAATGAATTGGCTCTTTATACCATTCCAAACATGTAAGTGTTAAAATGTAAATTGTCACAAAGCAATCGATTGGCTCTTTATACCATTCCAAACATGTAAGTGTTAAAATGTAAATTGTCACAAAGCAATCGATTGGCTCTTTATACCATTCCAAACATGTAAGTGTTAAAATGTAAATTGTCACAAAGCAATCGATTGGCTCTTTATACCATTCCAAACATGTAAGTGTTAAAATGTAAATTGTCACAAAGCAATGGATTGGCTCTTTATACCATTCCAAACATGTAAGTGTTAAAATGTAAATTGTCACAAAGCAATCGATTGGCTCTTTATACCATTCCAAACATGTAAGTGTTAAAATGTAAATTATCACAAAGAAATGGATTGGCTCTTTATACCATTCCAAACATGTAAGTGTTAAAATGTAAATTGTCACAAAGCAATGAATTGGCTCTTTATACCATTCCAAACATGTAAGTGTTAAAATGTAAATTGTCACAAAGAAATGGATTGGCTCTTTATACCATTCCAAACATGTAAGTGTTAAAATGTAAATTGTCACAAAGCAATGAATTGGCTCTTTATACCATTCCAAACATGTAAGTGTTAAAATGTAAATTGTCACAAAGCAATGAATTGGCTCTTTATACCATTCCAAACATGTAAGTGTTAAAATGTAAATTGTCACAAAGCAATGAATTGGCTCTTTATACCATTCCAAACATGTAAGTGTTAAAATGTAAATTGTCACAAAGCAATGAATTGGCTCTTTATACCATTCCAAACATGTAAGTGTTAAAATGTAAATTGTCACAAAGCAATGAATTGGCTCTTTATACCATTCCAAACATGTAAGTGTTAAAATGTAAATTGTCACAAAGCAATGAATTGGCTCTTTATACCATTCCAAACATGTAAGTGTTAAAATGTAAATTGTCACAAAGCAATGGATTGGCTCTTTATACCATTCCAAACATGTAAGTGTTAAAATGTAAATTGTCACAAAGCAATCGATTGGCTCTTTATACCATTCCAAACATGTAAGTGTTAAAATGTAAATTGTCACAAAGCAATCGATTGGCTCTTTATACCATTCCAAACATGTAAGTGTTAAAATGTAAATTGTCACAAAGCAATCGATTGGCTCTTTATACCATTCCAAACATGTAAGTGTTAAAATGTAAATTGTCACAAAGCAATCGATTGGCTCTTTATACCATTCCAAACATGTAAGTGTTAAAATGTAAATTGTCACAAAGCAATGAATTGGCTCTTTATACCATTCCAAACATGTAAGTGTTAAAATGTAAATTGTCACAAAGCAATGAATTGGCTCTTTATACCATTCCAAACATGTAAGTGTTAAAATGTAAATTGTCACAAAGCAATGAATTGGCTCTTTATACCATTCCAAACATGTAAGTGTTAAAATGTAAATTGTCACAAAGCAATCGATTGGCTCTTTATACCATTCCAAACATGTAAGTGTTAAAATGTAAATTATCACAAAGAAATGGATTGGCTCTTTATACCATTCCAAACATGTAAGTGTTAAAATGTAAATTATCACAAAGCAATGAATTGGCTCTTTATACCATTCCAAACATGTAAGTGTTAAAATGTAAATTATCACAAAGAAATGAATTGGCTCTTTATACCATTCCAAACATGTAAGTGTTAAAATGTAAATTATCACAAAGAAATGGATTGGCTCTTTATACCATTCCAAACATGTAAGTGTTAAAATGTAAATTATCACAAAGAAATGGATTGGCTCTTTATACCATTCCAAACATGTAAGTGTTAAAATGTAAATTATCACAAAGAAATGGATTGGCTCTTTATACCATTCCAAACATGTAAGTGTTAAAATGTAAATTATCACAAAGAAATGGATTGGCTCTTTATACCATTCCAAACATGTAAGTGTTAAAATGTAAATTATCACAAAGAAATGGATTGGCTCTTTATACCATTCCAAACATGTAAGTGTTAAAATGTAAATTATCACTAAGAAATGGATTGGCTCTTTATACCATTCCAAACATGTAAGTGTTAAAATGTAAATTATCACAAAGAAATGGATTGGCTCTTTATACCATTCCAAACATGTAAGTGTTAAAATGTAAATTATCACAAAGAAATGGATTGGCTCTTTATACCATTCCAAACATGTAAGTGTTGACGATTTTAAAAGGCCTGTTTTATGTCATTATCATGGAAAACGGTTGGGATAATTCAAAAAATTGGTTGGGAGAATTTGCTGTCAGAGGGAGTTACACATTGACGCCTTTAAAGAAAACCATAAATATCTTTGTGGTTTGAGAATTTTTTCAGGATTTTTTGCATGTTAGAGGATCAGTACAGTAGCAGAAATATAATAACTAACATTTCATACCAAAATTAGGCAGTTTTTTTCATCAACCTTCAACAATATTACCGGTTCACTTTAACATGCCCGGTGACCTTTGTGTTATGAATGACATAAAAATGTGAATCATTTTGTTTTGAAGTGGAAATATTTAGCTTCTGGATTTTTTCTTTGGATGCCTTCTTCGCGTCTGCTAGGTCAATCATTTGCCACCAATTGATGAAAGGATTGCTTTGTGCAACACAATGACTTTGTCTTCATATTGTAATATAAAATGCCACAATGAGATCTTCTGCTAAAGGATTCAGAAAGTTAAGAAAATTAGGATTTTGATTAAACATAAATCAAAAACTCCATCTGATCTGAAAACTTACACCTCAGATTAACTTCTTTTCAAGCGTCATGCTTTAATTGGAATGATGCCTAAGATCTGTGGGACAACATGAATGCCATTAACTATAGATATATAGGAACTAGAAAGAGAATCGTAACTTTTAGTAAATTACCTGAGCCAAAATGAGAACTCAAGAGCGTAGTAACCCACGATCTTGTCCCAAAACCAGGACGATGTTGTTTCTGTTATTCTCTTTTCGGTTCGGTTGACCCTTGACAACATGACCATATCGGTGTGGGGATACCACATAAAACGGAAATGCTCACAGCCCTCCACGTTGGAATCCAAATTATCTAGGACCTGTTTAAAGGAATTGTCAGAAAAAAATATCATGATTATCAATACTACTTGTATTTTAGATGCTGCTTGTAAGTATCTGCTTACATGGTGATGTAGATAAACAGTAGGCTTGCGGATGCACCATGTGAGAGAAATGGAGGATTGAGGAGTCCTGAAAAGGACTCTCTGTAATCTTTCTTGAGGGTGTGTAGTCCTGAAAAGGACTGTTGGTGTAGTCTTGAAAAAGACTGTTGGTTATCTTTCTAAGCTTATAGTTCTAAGGAGAACTATAGCGCTTGGAGAGGATGGGTGGCGGGAGTGGCTCATAACGCTCAATCTTCCCTCTCTCTCACATGGTGCATCCGCAAGCCTAATGTATTCTTGAATTTTATATGTCACAAATGGTAAAACCAATAAGGAAATCCTTTTTTTTTTTTTTCTACTTAGATTCAAGATTATAATCATAAAAATTCCCACTTCCTCTCCTCATCAACATCATCATCAATAAGGGCATCATCATCACCAACATCATCATCATAGCTGTCATCACCATCACGATTACCATTTTCATCATCATCATCAAAATCCTCCACCTCAATTTCCCTTATCCCCATAATCATCAAGAACATTATCATCAGCATTCTTAATAATCGCTATAACAATCAGCATCATCACCACCACTATCATTATCCATATCATTAAATCACCATCATAGCCATCATGATCACCATCATAGCCATCATGATCACCAATACCATCATCATCCTCCTCACCGTGTTGTTTAGGCCTAACCGTCATCGTCACCGTCATCATCATATTACTACCAACATATCACCATCATCATCAACATCATCGTAACTTACATCATCCAATGTAGTAGAAGTCTGAATCTCATGAAGCCTGAAGGCTGGTTCACACTGGATAGTTACTGTGAGAATAATACCAAGGGCTCCTAACCCGCATAATGCAGCGGTGAAAACATCTGGGTTCTCAGAGTCTGAACAAGGCAGGACTTCTCCGCTTCCAGTCAACAGCTCCAAGCTGACAATCTGAAGAGCAGAAGAAGATGAGGTGTATTACTTCCAAGACAGCTTGAAGGGGACTTTCATTAATACTGAAGTAGGTTTGAATCAATTACATCAAGAAATAACATACAAAGAGTTACCTAAACTTCTACAACAATTTACTTTGCTTCAAAGAATTTTGTAAAGATACACTCTTACTTGATAAAGGAATCGGCCCTCATTTACATATTTGTTTCCCTCTCCAACATTCTAATCAAATGGTGAGCATAACACCAGGCCTTTAGGCAAAGGAAAACTGTCGACATAGCTGTAATTTTCTTCTGTTGTCATCAAAAGCAAAAGTATAATTTCACAATATGATAAAGTCTATAACATTTCCCTATCCCCCCTAAAAAAACACATGCACACCTTTCTCCTTGTAATAATAATCTTACAATGAATGACATTATCACCACACCATTCAATACAAATTTAAACATGCCTATTAACAATTCAATATACTGCTACAGTACATAAACATAATTCAATAATCCAGGGGGGCCTATCTGATTCTGGAAATTGATTGTGCCTGGAAACCTGTTAGTGGTTTTCACATTGTTTACCGTTGTTGCCATGATACCGTGATTGTACCCCGTCCCGTGGGTACCAGTTGAAATAGCGCCAGCTATAGTTTGCTCAGAGATAGCTCCAAGTCTGTGGGATGCAGGAAAAAGAAAAAAAAAGAAAGTAAGAAATCTTAGAGCAAGAAATGGGAAAGGTAATTTATGTGTCTTCCGCTAAATCTATGTTGATTCTTGGTAGATCGTTTAGTACCTCACCAAGTGTTTTGAACGTCACATCTGGGACCCGTTTCACAAAGCCTTTTTTCAATGACAGATGACAAATACCAGTGACAAATCTGCTGATAACCAATCAGAAGCAAGGATTTCAGTAGCTTTTAACAAAAATTGTCATTTGTCATTGATGACAAGTTCTGTGAAACAACCCCCTGGTGTAAGGAGAACATCACCTCATCTATTTTATTATTTTTTAAATATTTTTTTAAAATCAATTTGAACTTCAAATTCAAAACAATTTATGGCGCTCTAGCATTTCAAGGATTAATTCCTGCCAGGCACCCATTTACTTCACTTGGGTCGAGTGTGGCGAATGCAGATTAATGTCTTGCCAAAGGGCATTAGTGTCGCCGCAGGACTCAAACCGCAAATCATGAGATCCACAGTCCGGTGATATCCACTAGACCATGACACCTCAACATGAAAGGGGTGCTGTAGAAGGAGAAACATGCCCCCCAAAATTTCCAAGATCGGTTGAACTTATTTATTATGAAAACAAAAGCCTCATACTATTTAGTTCACACATTCTTCATAACTTTATTTTATTATGCCTTCAACTTCATTTCACCTATATCATATTAAGCAGCCATTTTTTCAGAATTTCTGATAACTGAAACATTCTGAAAGTAAACATAATAGCCTGTGTAGTTGAATCTACCGACTAAGGGTCAAGCTGGGGTCAAGCTCGGGACAAATATAATGCGTTTTAATTGTTTTGACTATATGCGCGTAAGTTGAAGTTGTATAAATGTACATTTTTTCGGTGTGTACAGTGCAGTATCTATAGATACACAGTACAATAATTAGGATTTATGATTGGCCACTACTATTGACTACGCTGGATTACCTACAGTACACTGCTCTGATAATTATTTCATTATTACAATGAAAAATGTCTCTTTTTAAATTTGGATTCACGAGTCGGGCTAAATCAGGAGCGGAATTTAGTGACAGTAAATCACGCAAAACGGAGGAATTTCAAGAGGAAAATGAGGAATTGAAAGAGGGAGGTCTGCGAGAATCATCAGTAACACTGCAACTGGGTCCATCCAGTACAACAAGTGCTGGGTCGTCGAAAAGTGATGTGAAACTGATAAGTGAGGCTGAGAGTAATGTTGGGTTGTTGGATATAGGATCAAAGGATTCTGGACCGAAACAACCAATCCTAGCGTCATTCCCTCAAGTTAAACAGGTGGGAAAAATCGATCATTCAACAAAGATTGGTACAACCAATTCACCCGGCTGGAATACTCCGTAATCAGTGATGCTGCCTTTTGCTACTCTTGCCGGATTTTTCCGTCAATATCCGGTCACAAAGAACACAATTTCACTGAAATTGGGATAAATCAATGGAAGAAGGCTATCGAGAAATTTAGGAAGCACAGCGAAAGTGAAAGCCACAAGACTTCTTTTTCAAGATGGCAGCACTACCTTCAAAGTCTTAGGGAAGGCAGCATTGCTTCCAAAATATCCGGACAATACTCTCGAGTAGTGAAGGAAAACTGGGCATACATAACCCAGATTTCCAAAAATAATCATTTTCCTCGCAAGACAGGGAATAGCATTGAGGGGTAATAACGAGAGTGTGGACTTACTTAATCAGGGAACTTTTTAGAACTGTGTTCTCTGATCGATGATGCCAATCTTGCTTTCGGTGAAAGAATCAAAGCGATCCCTCTCAATGCTACATTCAAAATGAGCTCCTGAACGTGACTGCGGAAATAATTCAACAAATTGTTCCCGAGGAGGTGAACTCTGCAGGATTGGCCACAATCATTGTGAATGAGAGTAAAGAGTAGACGTCTCAAAGAAAAACAAATCAGCATTTGCTTGCGATATGCCGAATACAAAGAAGCAGTGGGACATATCTTGCATGAGGAATTCTTAGACTTTCATGAAGCAGATAATCTAGACGCCAAGTCACTTTCCAACCAGATATTGCGAGAAGTTGGTAAATTTGGCTTGAGAAAATTTGACATTGCGGGCCAGTGCTATGATGATGCGAGTGTTATGTCTGAACATCTGAGTGGAGTACAAGCACGACTGAAAGAACATTTTCTGAACGCCCAGTATGTCCACTGTCATGCGCACAGGCTCAATCTGGTCCTTGTGGATATCTGTAAAAACGTGAGTTCTGCCGGCGAGTTTTTTGTCTTGTTGGAAGCGTTGTATGTCTTTATAACCCGTTCCCTCGTCCATAAAGTTTTTGTGGACTACCAGCAACGAGCCAAGTGTCGAGTTAAAGAACTCGTCCAACTGAGTAACACGCTGTGGGTTTGTCGTTACCAGTCGATTTCTACTTTGAAGGTGTGGTATGGTTATGTACTTGAAGTCTCGGAGCATTTCTGTGACTCACAAGAATCGAAACGAGATCCTAAACTCATGGTTGAAGCTCGAGGACTTCTCAATCAAGCCAGTGACGCCAACTTAGTGAATGCTGTGACAATGATCAACTCTGTAATATCAGTTGTCAAGGAAACACAGGCATCTTGGTGGCCTGATTTAGTGCAAGATATCACTCGGATTTGTGAGGACAACAACATCCCTACAGTGCTGCAACCAAAAGCACCGGAGGAAGCAACAAACCTTTGAGGATAGTTTCCTCATGGCTTCGACTGGTCATCGGAGTCAATCAGAGGCTGAGTCAAGCGCTGAGTTCCTTGATGACCTTTGTGTCAACATCTTTCTCCCTATACTGAATGGATTCAAATCTGAAATGACCAGGCGTTTCTCTGCATCCAAAATTGCAATCATGCAAGGTATTGACTCGCCACTGACACCTCCCTCTGTCAACTTCCTTGAATTCTTTGTTGAACTTTGTTGAACTATACACAGATTCTCTGGATGTGGACGTTCAGCTACTGAAGGCTGAAATGGCAATGGCCAGACAAATCATTAGCAATAAACACAAGGACTCCAGCACCCCTAATGCTTCTAGAAGGCACAATGCAAATAGCTTTTCCAGCATGAAAAAGTTGATACCCTCGGCTAGTTTACCCAATCTGCGGAAAACGACCCAGTTGACTTTGACATTACCTGTTTCTTCTGCTGTATGCGAAAGAAATTTCTCTGCAATGAAGTATATCAAGAACTATTTACGGAGTACAATATGAAATGAACGGCTTTCTGATCTTGGAGTTATTTATCTGTCCGGTGAAAGAAGTATAAGGAGTTACAAACTAATCCAGTGGAGGTGCTGAAGAAGTTTTCGCAGCGGGAACAGAGAACAAGGATTCAACTCTTCTAAGCGAAAACACAAAGATCTACGAACAGGTGAGATCGTATTTTCTTTTCCATCACTGTATACCATCATATTGGCAAAGGTAGCTAAGGAAACTCACTGTCAAAATGGGAGATGGCGTGGTACCACCTGACCACTGTGGTGCTTATAATATAAAAGATGTCAGGAAGAAATTCCTACTCATATAATATAGTTGCCGTGCATTTGTAAAGATCAGATACATGCTAGAATGAGCTGATCGTGACTTTGAAGTTCCGTTTTTATGATAAAATGACATCCAGATTAGAGTGAATTTATGTCAAAAAGTTCACCATTTTGCATCTTCATCCTTTTAAATTCGCAAAATATTTCCAAAGGTAAGCGAGAGACTCCCCTCCTCTTAGACCCCTCCCCAGGACGTTGATCAATTACATGTATGTGCCCCCCCCCCCAAAAAAAAATAATAATAATCAAACTATAGCTACGGCCCTGCTCCTATGGTCTTTAACTAATGATGATGATGAACCTTACTTGCAAGACTCAACCACATGCAAAATTCACAAACATTCCATACGTGTGAAAATTGCTGATTGTACATTTTAATACTTACAGACTAAGAGCAAGTCCGTATCTTGGTAGGATATCTGTATTGAGCTTCTCCAGCTGGACACCGGCTTCTACTCGAATCTGATGTTTATCAACGTCAACCTGTCAGAGAAAAGTCATTCAATTCAGTTTCTATTTCACCAAAGCATTTAAAAATACCATACATACCGGTACATAGAATTATATGCAGTACATTATACTTAAAGTGACTTGGTAACATTGTTGAAGGTTGATGAGATTTTTGTATGAAATGTTACTTATTATATTCCTTCTACTGTACTTGATAACAGGCAAAAAATCCTGAGAAAATTCTTAAACAACAAAGATATTTATGGTTTTCTTTGAAAGTGTCACTGTGCAACACCCTCTATTAAACAGTAATTAACAGTAAATTCTCCCAACTGTTTTTCTTTGAAAATAGGACATAAGAGCTGAGATAAATGTAGGTTATTACATACATGTAGATAGATGTGAAAACACCATGTTGATTAAAATAGGCGGTGTCGATATCGGTCACCAATTTGACCTACCATATAGAGTGTAGACAAGAATATTGATTCCAGGATCAATGGTCGTCACCTTGTTACAGAGCGAAAAAAAGGTGTTTACACACTGAAATATAAAAATACATACCGGTACACATACATGTAGTTATCTGTTGAGTGAACATGGGCCGAGATATAATAGACTGACTACATCATGTACTAAGTTTAATTTCTTGTTGATTTTAGTTATTTTTCTCAAATAACCCGATTCCTCCCAGACTAGAAAAAAGGGACTCATTTTCAAATTTTCTTTGATTTCAAGCATAGCTTTGAACCCTATACAAGGCCAAATAAAAAATTCAAACTTTTTTTTGTTTTCTTTCTCAAAATGGATGCTCGGCACATTTTCCAAGGCCTCTGGCCGAGCTATTTTTCAAGACGGCTTCAAAAAGGAAGCAGGCAGAGGGAAACTAATTATGATTTGTTTTTAAATTTCGCCTAAAGTTTAACATTATAGCACACAAATTGTTTCTTTTGAGAGAATAGAAGAGAATTGACAGGGACCTTTCTTTGCTGCTTACCGATAGAACTTTGTTGATGTGTTTCATGTTGATCATGTATCCAGTCGTACATGCAATGTCAGAAGGGGAATGCCTGCTGCCACATACCTTCACCCGTTTGCCTTCTGTGCGTGCTCGCTCAACAATCTACAAACAAATGAGAAAGAGCTATGTTTGATGTAAAATGGCACCTGACCAGAATACTCCCCAGGGAACGGAACGTGTGCACTATATTGTGCAGATTAACTAATAATAATTACAATGTAAGGCTCTTAGAAACGTAGTAGAAATGAGAAAAAGCTAGGTTCGATTTGATTTGATTTGATAGTTTGATTGATTTATTGTAAAATGGCACCTGGCCAGAATACTACCCAGGGAGCGGAGCATGTGCCCTATCATGTGCAGATTAACAATGAATCCAATGACCAAGGTATAATAATTATAATTATAATGTATACTGTAGAAACTTAGTATTACAGATACACTGTAGCACTACAGATACAAATGTGAGTGCGACTATTATCATTATTATTATTGATTGACTGCTAATTCATCTTTCAAACATTATATTCGCTGATCATCTTTTCATCATGATCATGATACAAGGATCACTATGTGACTCAGCACTATGAATTTACATAGGTAGTTGAACAGTACACTACAGTCTACTGGTGAAAATTGGTCAATCAAAGATTTTAAATTTTTTGAGGCACTTCATGATCATTTTGAAGGGCAATTTTTTGGGGGCTTCAATATTACACCATATCACAGACGGCAGACGCTGATATGACGTAGGGCCATGCATCTCAGATTTGGAATTGTTAAACAATGCCTTTATTAAGCATACACTATTGATACAATCTTTTCAAATACAGTGCAGCAATAGAAACAATGAATGCATTATTACTGTAAACAAGATATACATGTACATGTTAGTGCTGTAGCCGAACCGCCGAACCGAACGGAAGTTCGCCGAACATGGCACTTCCGAACCGAACCGAACCGAACGCAAAGGCCTGGTTCGGATGTTCGGCAGAAAAACGTTAACATTTTCGAAAGCTAATAAACTTGTCATTTTGTACCTAATTTTCATGTCAGGTGTGCCTAGTGTGCCTTTGTACCCGCAATTACAAATTTGCACGCTCAGTCATGCAGTGAGTCTAGACCAATATGCAATTTCCGTTAATGTTAACAAATTTATTGCATGTGTCTTTGTGAAGTGCCTTGAAATGAATTATTTCATCCACCTGTTACAATAAATTTTATTTCAATAGTGAGAATGCGAATTGCATGCACATTATCTTTTCAGTACGGGCATACAAACGTTGAGTTTTCATTGTGAATAAGGCATGATATATACATGTACATGTATTAGAGAGGGCAATGTCTGATGTGGTTTGATTTGATTGCTTGATTGATTTACTGAATCAGTTATTATTTATTTATTTCCATCGTTTATTGATTGATTAATTGATTGACTGCTACATGTATTAGTCATTGTATCTTTGCCTCCGATTCTAAACAAAATTCTGGATTTAGCTCATGCTGCAATCATAATTATAAGCCTTTAGGTCAGTCAGAAATCTCATGACCTTTACAAGCTGATCGCCTGTCTGATTATCAAGATATTATATTTCAAAAACCGTTTTCCCAAAAGTTTTTATAACACTACAGTCTACTGGGGAAAATCAGTCAATCAAAGATTTTTAATTTTTTGAGGCACTTCATGATCATTTTGAAGCGCAATTTGTTTTGGGCTTCAATATTACACCATATCACAGACGGCAGACGCTGATATGACGTAGGGCCATGCATCTCAGATTTGGCATTGTTAAACAATGCCTTTATTAAGCATACACTATTGATACAATCTTTTCAAATACAGTGCAGCAATAGAAACAATGAATGCATTATTACTGTGAATTAAACATGATATACATGTAGGAGGGGTTCTTCTTAAGTCACTACAACACGTCGTTCACTCTGTCTCAATCCAGTATTGTATGCATTGTATCCTGCAAGGGGGGGGGGGAGGGAGGGGGGTTAATGCTTCTAGATCTTCTTGGGTGCAAGGGTCTGTTAGATGTGGGCAGGCTAGGAGATGTTGCATAGTCTGCTCCATAGGAGGGTGACAGTGTAAGCATAAAGCTTGATATTCTTTATTACTCTTTAGTTTTAGTGGATAAACTGACCTGGGTAAGTTCTGATGTGTCCTGTGGTTCAAAGTACAGCTCAGGCTTGCAGAAGAATGTCTCGGCCCAGTTTCGAAAGATGTAGCCCTCCATGGTACAGGTGTAGTTTCAATCTGAATGGTAAATGAAGAAAAAATGCCAGATCTCTTAATTTCATTCCATCTCTACATTGTACATACATGTCAAAGGAAGACCTGTCCCCTAGTCTTGTAAGAGTTGAGATTGATCCGAAGTTCCGATCCAAGCGCAAGATCTTTAATATCAATTGCAAGACCTCATCATAGATGAAAGATTTCTCGATATTGTCAATAGCCACATTGAGAAACGTCTCGCCGATCTGAAAGATATCGTTCGGAAAAGGAGGAAGCCCAAATCCTCGATCTCGAAGCAGCAGCCGACAAAAAATCAAAAGAAATTGAAAAACATCATCGTCAACTGGAATCGCAAAGTGAGCAGATCAAGTCATTGCGATATAAGTTACATCAACAAGAGCAATATTCACGTAGGAATTGCCTCCTTTTCTTTGGTTTTGAGGAACACCCCGAGGAGAACACAGATGAGATCATTTTGCGTCTCTCCAATGAAACCCTCGGAGTACCGCTGACAAGAGATGATCTTGAGCGTACGCATCGAAACGGCTCCAAAGAAAAACATCGTGAAAGAAATCAAGCTCGACCAATCATAGCCAAATTCAAATCATACAGGAACGTTCCTGTGTCATCTCGAACCGCAGGAAACTCAAGAGTTAAACTCAAATCAATCCAAGAAGATTTAACGCAAGCTAACCTGGAGCTACTGAAACAAGCAAGACTGTCGGAGAGAGTCAAACCATCTTGGTCCCGAGATGGACGTATCCTTATCGCTGACAAAGGCGATCGAAACCACCTGATCACTTGCATGGATGACCTGAAGAAACTGTAATCTGATTGGTGCAACGCATGACACTCTTTGAATCAAATCACAAATTTTTATGATATTCATTTCTTGAACTCTTCATTTATACATGTATATAGATATATATATTTTTTTTTTTTAATTGTGTACTTGTGTTTTAAATATTTTTTATGTAATGAACATTTATATGATGTAAATATGTATTTAAGCCTAATTTCTTTTATCTTACTTCAAATATTCTTCAAATCTCATTTAGGATGGATAGCAAATAAGCACCACACCATGTTCCATAGGAACTGATTGTTAACTTCAATACGCGAAATTTACAAGCTCAGGCATTCGCGTAGATATTAAGGCTGTGCACAACCGTGTAATGAGGTACCCGAGTACACTCCCAGGCTAAAAAGCGAATACTCAAATATTCGGACGCCATTTTTTTTTTTTTAACATTAAAAAAAAAAATTGTATTATTTTATTTTTATTTTTTTTGCCACCACCATACGAAGGGAGCAGTATCCCAGGTCCGTCTCCGAAAACTCATGCAATTTTACTTTGAGTTGTAGTTGAAGGCGCCCATTTAATAATAATAATAACAGTAAACAACGCAGTTTTAAAAACCAATGAGGGCAGAATAATCCATTTTCCTCCAAGTCCAAACAGAAATCCGGACATTTGGTCCCAGTTTCTAAGTGGGGAGTTTGACAGTGATTGAGCTAGGAAACATTTTTACCGACGGTACCATGCCAGCGGCAGACGCTCTCCCTGGCACGGGTAAGCGTCGGCCTGGACAGTGCCAGGTGACCAGGATTTTTTTTTTTTTTTCATTTTTTTTGCGGCCGAATATTAGAGTACGAGAAATCGTACTTGAGTAGTTGTCAACAGTGCGGGTACTCGAGCATTCAACTACTCGTCGCAGCCCTAGTAGATATACGGGCTCAAATTTTTTGGCTTGTGTACACGGTGCAATGAAACTTTATTGTGGAAAGGTCTTTCAGCAGCTTAACTCATCCTTAGTAAATTAAGGCCAGATTGGCATGTGGAAATCAGAGCTAAATATGGGAATCTCAACATTGTCCAAGAAGAGAGATCCAGCCTTTGTTACAGATGGATTTAGTAATTGGAAGAAGGCTACCTAGAGGTTCGACGGGCACCAGGCTTCAGAATCTCACAGATTTGCGGTTGCTCAGTTGAAGGCCCAGAAGAAACCACCAATTGACAAGGTACTATGTCCCTTTTGCAGCCAACCTCAAATTCTGTAGAACTTTGCAGGAATTATGAATATGTCATGTTACTCATGTATGTCCTATCTGTGAAATTTAAACGTTAGCAGTGTCCTAATATTCAAATTATGCAAGGAAACCTGTTTACTTGCTAGACTTCACTGTCAGACACTATTGAGTGACTGACTGGCTTTTTTTTTCTTTGGTATATACATGTACATGTATATAAAATGAGCTGTAAAGGGTACATGAGCATTTATCTACATCAATAACCCACTTTGTGTGATGGCCAAAATTTAATTGATTGAATCTTTGCGCAGCATAAAACGTATGACCATTCGGTACAATGGTCTGAAAATCAAGACTATCACTTATTGGCTCTATAGCTCCTAAGTCGATTTGACAGCTATAATAGTCATTATTTTCCCACTTGAAGACATTTTTGAGTCCCACCTTTTTTAGGGAAGTTCTAAATTAGTAATATCTTTCAAATGCCGTTGGAATTTAACCTTTTCATTTTGTTGGCCTGCAAATGGGACATAGTAGATGATAGTACCTTTAAGATAGACTAAGCAAACGTGATCTTTTTGATGGGCTGATTAGACTTTTGTTTCATGATTTCTATTGGATGAGAAGAATGACATCGTTATCTTTCATTTCATACTAAACTTTCTATGATTTATGTTTTCGGCAGTTTGTTTCACAAGAGCCGTATTTAGTGCCATTCTGTTCCCTAATCCCGCATTCAGGATGAGAAAAAAGGTATCTAGGATGATTGGTTAACATGTGAATTTGCTTTTGGTGAAATTTCAGCAAAATCTATGGATGAGAAATATGTTTTTTTGGATGAGGAATGTGAAATGTCATGCAAAAAAAGCCGGCCCGATTAGCGGTTTTCGCGTATTTTTACATTTCGTACATACATTTTTGGGGCAATTTTGTTGTTGTAATGATTCGGTCACATTTGAGATCACAACTTTTGTTTTAAAAACAAAGCAAAACAAAGCAAAACAAAGCAAAACAAAGCAAAACAAAGCAATTAAATACATGATTTCTGGGCATTTAAAATTGGCACAACTTTCTTACTACTGGGGCTATTGGGATGAATGAGGCATCAAATAAAAGGTCTTATCAAGCTCTGTTTGATGACATAAAGCAAGAGCTTGAATTCTGAGATTTAGTTTGTTTGTAACATACCTAAATTATTAAAATCATGGCACACAAAGTCGGCCGAGAAGTTGCCAAAGAGATCAGAGAGGATGGCATTTTCGGGATCATGGTAGATGGTACACAGGATATATAACTTGCAAGGGAGGAGGTGCAACCTGCCACACGCTTCTACCTGTTGGTTGCTTTGATCCATTGCCAAAAATATTTTGGTGAAAAAGGGCGAATTTTCCTGACCCTGTGTCTGCAACCTCCATACATTTTGTAAAAACAGAGAATTCACTTTTGAAGACGAAAATGCCCTAGAGGTCTATTTAGTATTTTCCAGTGTACAAAAAAACACCCAAAACCAGACATTGCCTGATTATAAAATACGAACAGAAGCGAGGGCGCTAGTTCAGAAGTGTATCCAAAATTTGACCCGTAACTCCGGCGTGGAGATACCTTACTAAAACATACCCAAAATAACGTAAATATTCATCAAATGTCCAAACAAAGATCATGATTTAAAAGTCGTTATGTTTCTTACCTGAATCGTGTCAATTTTCTTTTCTTTTTTTTTTGGGGGGGGGGACTATTTTTCGGAAAACATTATAATTAATATTAGTGGTCTATTCGCTTTTTCACAGGTTTCACGGCAAACCGCTGCATAATACAAGTGCATACCGATGGTGGGTTGCGTTTTTTCCGAAAACTACTATAAAATAACATACGGTAACGAATATTAAATCATGATCTTTGTTTGGACATTTGATGAATTTTTACTTCATTTTGGGTATGTTTTAGACTATAGTACATGTACATGTAGTTACGGAGTTATGGGTCAAATTTTGGATAGACTTCTGAACTAGCGCCGAAGCGAGAGCCAATAATGTCATAACTCATGCCTCATTTACTCCGGGAAGCTCCAACACCGGCGCCGCAGGCGTCGGAGCTCCGGGTTCGTGCATCAAAAAACATTCTAACAGCGGGTTGGGCGACATTATCTCAAAATATGCAAAGGGAGTGATTACAATTTTGACTTACTAGGTTGCTCGACTCCTCTGGGCATCTATCCATCAACTTGAAATTATAATTTGAAGAAGTCTTTGATGGGAAAAAGGGGCAATTCTTTGTCCTACCCCAACGATTCTTCCATGTTATTTTGGTTGAATCGACGAAACAACATGGAAGAATCGTCGGGATAGGACGAAGAATCATACCCTTTTCCCATCGAAGACTTCTTCAAATTATAATTTCAAGTTGATGGATAGATGCCCAGAGGAGTCGAGCAACCTAGTAAGTCAAAATTGTAATCACTCCCTTTGCATATTTTGAGATAATGTCATGTCGCCCAACCCGCTGTTAGTATTAGAATGTTTTTTGATGCACGAACCCGAAGCTCCGACGCCTTCGGCATCGGCGTCTGAGCCCCTGGAGTTAATGCCTCATGAGACATCATGCCATAGGTCTAGTCATGACAATAGGCCTGCCCTCACTAGCTCGAGATTGCCAAATATCCAGCTATTTGAACTATCCTGATCACAAACTATCCAGCTAATTTGCGTCTTCATCAGCCAAGTTGTAATTAACGGGATATTTGGTTGTGATTGTCAAGATATCTTGGGATAGATTCTAGGATAGTTTGCAAAATATCCAGCTATTTGTCCGGTGCGTCTTCACCACTGAGACCGAAGACTCGCACTATGCGCGAATGCTGAGCAAAATATCTCGAGCTAATTTCTCAAGCCAGGTCTAACAAAGTTAGGTCTAGTTTCAAGTTTCGAGGTCGAATCTCGAGCTGATGAAGACGCGATTTTTAACCATGGTAACTTCAGGATTATTTCCCAAATCAGAAAAAGGTCAAGCTAGACCTATTTGGCAATCTCGAGATGGTGAAGACGCGCCTATTGATTGTTTGCCAGTCTGTACCCCGTCTTCCTGCCTGGTTAGGAATTAGGTTCACAATCACAGTCAAAGCTCGGGCCGCCGGGCCGGGCGGGCAGCGGAGCCTTGTTGAGCTTCCCGGGCAGACCACCGCCAATGCACCGGGCATGTGACTAAAAAAAAAAAAAAGAAAAAAGCATTGGGAAACCTGGAAAATGCTAAACAAAACTCACTTTCAAATATTAAAGCTCTTGCACGTCTTAATGGGATGTCCGGATGTTCTAAAGTGATTCCAACAACAAACCACGATCAAGGTCGGCACGAGAAGTTCAAGTTGTTTTCTAAACCATGTAAACAGCAGCAGCAGCAGCGCACGTTATCGAATCATCGCATCGCATGCCCACCTTAGTTAGCCTTCAGTGAATGCATTTGTTTTTTTGTTCTTCATTTTTTTTTATAAATGAACTTGGAGTTTATGAAAGTGCCAACACCTCCATACCCTCAACATAAAAGAAAAATCACTCATTTTACATCCGATCATTTGTTTATCTAATACTAACAAAATTTGATTAGACAAAAAAATACTTTGTGCTATCGGAGTACTACGATTGCCTATATTGCCTATATTAAGACTAGTCAAATAAGATGATTGCGAAACTCAGCTAGCTGGGAAGGAATTCGGGGGGGGGGGGGGGTGGGAAGGGGATGCACTTGACTAAACTTTCTTCTTCGCATTCGGCTGGGAAACAATGGAAAAGTGGAAATTTAATCTAGCTGTATTTCTAGTTGCAAGTTATACAATTTCCATACAGGCGGGTACTACGCAGGATTTTTTCGAAGGGGGGGTTTTACATTTTTAAAATCGCGCCGAAAATTTCGCAACGACTCAGCCAGCCGCTGAATAAGGGGGGGGGGGGGGGGGGGTGGGGGGGTTGGGGGGGGGGGGGGGGTTTGGGTCACCTTTTTAAAGTCATCATTAGCATAATCTTTTTTTTTTTGGGGGGGGGGGTCTCGAAATTTGAAAATTTGACATTTTGCTTCCTTGGGAGGGGGGGTGGTAAGGTCAACTTTTTTAGGTCAGCCGTTGCCATAATTTAAAAAACACACACACACACACAAAGGGGGGAGGGGGAGGGGGGGGGGGGTTGCTCCAAAATACACACATAAAAAAAACTGAAGGGGGGGGTTAAACCCCAAAGACCCCCTCCCCATCATTACGCCAGTGCCCCCCTGTTACACCCTCAAATGTAATAACTCCCACAAATGTAATAACGCCCACAAATGTAATAACACTTTACCCACAAATGTAACAACACCCACAAATGTAATAACACTTTACCCACAAATGTAATAATTTCACCCACAAATGTAATAACCACTTTACCCACAAATGTAATAATTTTTAATCACCCACAAATGTAATAATGACTTTACCCACAAATGTAATAAATTTGAAGTGATATTTTGAATCACCCACAAATGTAATAATGACTTTACCCACAAATGTAATGAATTTTAAGTGATATTTTGAATCACCCACAAAAAATGTAATAATGACTTTACCCACAAATGTAATAAATTTGAAGGGATATTTTGTCGAATTTAAAACTAAAACCCTGTAATAAAGCATGGGTATAGCGCGCAGTCTTTGCTCCAGACCCGGTTATTTCAAAAAAATTAAAAAATCTTCAAAACTAAGACCACACCATCTTCCAAACTAAGACCCGGTAATAAAGCATGGGTTTAGAGCGTAGTTTTTCTTCCAGACCCGGTTATTTCAAAACTTTTTAAAAATCTTCAAAACTAAGACCCCATCATCTTATTCCTGTGGAAGAACATATTGTTGTTGTTGTTGTTTTAATTTATAGGCGTTTTTCATTCAGAAGTGAATATTTACGCCTCTTCTCTCAGGATTTTTAATCCTTTAAAATTAGATTTACTTTTTTTGATATATATATTTGGATAAATAGGATTTTTAAAAGCTAAACTTTTATTTTATGATGAAGAATTCAGTGGCTGGCGAAGTATATAAGTATATAAGTATTGAGCGTAGTCTTTCCTCCAGACCCGGTTTTTCAAAAGTTAAAAAACAAACAAAAAAACAAAACAAAACAAAACAACAACAAAAACTTTTAAACTAAGACCCTTCTATGTTCCAAATTAAGACCCGGTAATAAAGCATGGGATTAGAACGTAGTCTTTACTTCAGACTCGGTTATTTAAAGGCCCACTGCACTACTTGTAGCTACTTGCGCCCTCTATATAACAAACAATGCCTAATCGGTGACCATTGGTCCCCCATGATCCTCTTTTTCTTATGTTAACTGAGAGCTGAGTTGATGGGATAGCCACCTGTCCAGTGACCTTGCAGGGCGCTCTAATCCCTCCTGTAAACTATGGCAGATAAGCTTTAAAAAAAAAAATCTTCAAACTAAGACCTCACCATAGAGATATATAACTACTAACACTAGAGGGCGTACTCGCTCAAATTGCTGTGTTGACCTGGAGCGGTGGCCGCCATTACTAAGGAGGGCAGAAAAACGAACGACCCAACAAGATACTGTGCACAACAAACGTGGAAAAATTTGGAGAAGCCAGGTTCGTGCGTTGCATTTGGATGTTCGAACCGAAGAAAGAAAGTGAACTGCATAATAGTTCACAAGTAAGTTCTTCTTAATGTTATGTTGATTAATAAGAAGATTTTAGAGCTAAAAATGTAGTTTATGCAGTGACTGTAGTCTGTACCCGGCCCGGGTTGTCTCATGACAAGCCACCGCAGCTCCTGCAGCAGCGGAGCTGAGCGCGCCAGTCCACGCCCGCCGGGCTGGGGCAGGCATGGGTTAAGGTTCTGGGGACGGTGATGGGGAAAATTCTGCTGCGCTGGAGTCGCTCGCAACTCCAAGAGCCAGAGAGTCCAACTCGGAAATATAACTCCATGAGCTTGATTCTATTAATAAAAAGTCTAGAATAAAATGATATAATTAATGTTATCTTATCTTATTTCAAGATAAAAATCAAATGTCAACTTATTTATGTTTCAACTAGACTAACTAACGTTAGATCTAGACTCTAGATCTAGACTCTAGACTCTAGATCTAAACTCTAGTCTCTAATTTCTAAAGCCCGAAAGGTAAAGCCAGGCTAGACAGAAATAACCGTCTGATATGGGTCATTTCTTTAATAAAACTGACATTTGTTGACATTCCCCATAATATAATCAAAGGTCTAGTGGAGCCAGACGCAGTCTCAGTAGAACAACCGACGATATAGAGAGACTGAAGCTTTTGGTCTAAGCCAGGCTAGCCTGCCATATTTCACATCACAGGAGTTATCCAAGTAGGCTAGGCTAGCCTAAAAATCCCATTTGCTTATGACTTGCTGACATCATTATTATTTTATTTATTTGGCTGGAAGCTGCTTTCAGTTTCAGTCTTAAAAATCACATGAAATAGCATGAATAGTAGAACAATTGTCATGTTATGAGAAAAAACTCATTATTGTTTCCATTTGCTTTTATTTTAATGCAGGAATACACCCAAGAGAGGAAAGGATGTTACACACCACATCTCCTTCCTAGAGCTGTGCCTACTCTCTTTCCTGGACATCCTCCCTATAAACAGACCCATGGCTCAAGACTCCCAGCAAAACCGTGTACAACATCCAAAAGTGTTCAAGTGCCTCCAAAGAAACCCTATGACATTACAAAAGAACATGACTATTCTTTTTTCTGTCTGAGTTGATTAAAAACTGAATAAAACCAGACAGCAAGTGCAGGATGCCAAGAAACAGCTTAAAGTGGTGAAACAAGGTAAACCAGGACTCTCTTGCAGGAAGTCCACGAAAGCAAGCTCATTAGCCAGGATCAGCTTGACCTACTTCAACACAACTTTGGAGAGAACGCATTTTCAGGAAAAAAACCAAAACATAGAACTTCATTCGTACAAACTACAAAGACAGATCGGTCTTTTATATTTTGCCTCCTGTCTGCATAGCTTATCCACTGGATGATTGTGAAGCCGTTTAAAACTGGAGAGAGCTTTCAATAATCTTTTAAACAAACAGAACAATCTGAGACTTTTGTTCTGTGTAATGAAATAAAATTCTTGGGACACATTGTGACAGTTGCACAACCTAACCATAATTTTCTGTTTGTTAACTTTACATGAGGGCAAACTAAAGTGGAACTTAGAAGAGTGGATTACATTAGGGGTTAAACAAAATGTACTTGAATTTTGAGTTGTTGTGAGGTACACTGTATTTGAATATTTACTCTATAAGCTTCATAATTGTACCTGCTGTATCTGATTCAGTTGCTATATTTTTTGCAAATTATTTGCACTCTACATGTGCTTTGATTCTGCAGGTACAGTATGGATAACCTAAGATAAACATGTAGACCTTTTTTATAACATTGTCTGGATTGCTCTCAACCAAGAGATTTACATCATTAAAGATGAAAAGCAAGAAATTCACATCAAGTGAGCCCATTTTCAATAAACGAGAAGAATTCACAGATGTGTGGCAATTGAAAAGCTTGTGTAATGCACAGTTGCACACCATATACACACCCATAGATCGTTTTGTACATAGGTTTGAATTTTGTTCCAAAATGGAAAACTGCTTTTGAAGAGATTTGATAACAGAACAATTATATGGAATAATGTCACTAGATGTAAACCCATAAGATTGTGCACTCTTTGGCTTGTTGTATCTACTGTGCACATTTGAGGGTACTCAGTTTCAAATTTATTATTATACCTGATGAATAATGATGTCAAAAGACCATGTTACTATGAGGTTTCACTGAATAGTGTAGTGCAGTATCCTGAGATGTAAGTCTCTTCAATTATAGTTCTTCATAGCAATACAGGTGACTTGGAATATATATGCTCAATTACTATTTCTGGTTTGCATTTTTTACTCTATGAAATGTCTTTGTATTATTTATGTGACGCGCCTGCGTGCGCTTGGAGCCAAGACTAGTTAATAAAGTGTTCGTTATCAACTTATCGCTGACATCTTGACACATAGACATTGGCCTCCTGACATTTATGTTTTGGGAGTTATTGTGGCGGTTTTGGGATGTGTAATGCATGTCTTTGGTGGCGAATCAATTTGTCGTGGTTGTGTTGCCTATGATCCGTGACAGTAAATTTGGGGCTAAAATCTGAGGTGTTGTTTTTGCAATGTCTGTCCTTTCAATTGTGATGTATTATTGCAGTATATATGTCCGATAAAATGTCAAAACTTCAATGCCTATGCTGTAGAATATCAACACACGTGTGCCGTGTGGTAATAAAAGGTTAATTTATTCATTTTTTTCTTCAAATTTAATTATAAGTTTATTCTCTAAAACTGGTTGATGAAGAAAATAAGAAATACACTGTATCAAGGAGAATATTATTTATGGAGAAAAAAAGTGATGTGAATAAATAATTATTACATCAATGATCAGCTGTTTTTAAAGAATATTCATATATATTTATAGTGAACTGTAAAAAATTGAATTATTCTTTCAGACATATAGAGATTTTATAGAGAATAGGTGAAAGACATAAGGTGTGAATTTGATATAAAATGAGTGAGAGAAGAAGAAAAAGAATGTTTGGATGGATGGATG